>SNQJ01S0006352.1:265996-279369 GCA_010110895.2 Picea sitchensis
GGTCCCGTGGGGATAGGCATAGTGCTTTGTCTGGGGTTCCATTGATTGTGAAAAGAATTACCCCAGATCGACATTCCTGATGAGGGAACTGATCCCTACCAAGAATTCCAAGGCCCTGATGCGGAAGAAGTTCCTGGGTGTGACCCCTATGCAGGAATAGTACCCTGCATAGGAATAGGTTGTCCGAAACCAGGGTTGCCCCCAGTTGGGAAAGTAGCTGACGAGAAGGTGTTGTTACCAAACACACCGAACAAAGAAAATGGTGTCGAACCTACTAGCATATTATGCAAAGGTGGTCCTTGACTCCCCGCTCCAAATCAACTATGGTGTGCAGGTGGCCCGACGGATTGCTGATGCGTGCCACTGAGTGAAGGGGATGAAGGAGGTATATAACCTCCCCCGTAAGGCAAAGCGTTAAAAGGAGCATAAGTGCCCCCCATGTGTCCTTGCAGAGGAGCATTAGAGCTCCCTGCCCCCAGATCTAAAGTCTGTGAAGTGGAGTAGGAAAGTACAAGACTTGTACCTGAACTAGGAATCCCGTATGAGAACAGAGGGCTTGTCACACTTGGTGTGAAAGGGGTTGTGGCCATCACCATAGATGGGATCGAACCACTTTGCGATGTAGAGGTGGTTGAGACCATGGTGACTCGGACCGGTGATGGTGGGTTAGAAGGTGGAAACTCTCTTGTGGTGACAACCGTAGTGGGAATTGAAGAATTCTCAGAAGGAGTAACAACATTTGTTTCCATTGCTGTGTGCGACACTGTCTGGCACTCGTAAGGATGAATCGGTACGATGATGGGTGCTGAAAGATCAGTGATGGAGGTTTCAAGTGGGCCAAGAGCTTGTGCTTCAAAGTCTAAGATAGTTTATTCCTCCGTATGTTGGTCGCGCACAACTTCGTGTGACCCAGTCACTTCAAAAGACCCTTGTTGGTCTAGCTTTCGCCTTAGTGGTGGCGGGGGTGGCTCCAGTGTAACTGGTGATAGGCCTTGAAGCCTTCGTGACCGGTGGAGCTCGTGATCCTCCACCGCGTGAGAAGATCAAAGACACACTAGGGTAGTCTAACCATTCAAAAAAAACACGCACTAAAAAAGTCCCTATAAGATAAGACAGGCAAACACTAAATTAATTGGAAGAACAATTACAACAACCAACACAAGAGCAACTTACCGGTGCAAGTGAAACTCGAAAATGGAAGCACCCTCTAGGTATACTCTGCAAAGCGTGGCCCGATGTATGTCCTAGGTACCGAGGTATACCCTCGCAGTCACCTGTGTATGTCCCTAGAAAATATAGGCAACTAGGTTGCCATCACATGACCAGTCACCAGGCGGGTACAATCGAGAGTCTGGTAGACCACAATGAGCAGGGTATCGAGCCCAAAACCTGTCAAGGGTATCGAAAGAAAATGGTCTGGAAGACAACTAAAGACCTTGAACGGATTCAAGACCCACGAAGACCCGTGGCAAATGCAATCGACGGAATCCCAAAACAAGCCCTCTATATGTGTTCTCCACTACGATTGGTCCAAATTTGGAGGGGTTATCTCCTCTTCTTTTCCGCATGCGACCTCGTGTTTATCCCCTGTGTTAGAGGGGGGTCCCAGATAACTTTCATGATACTGGACTTGGACACTCCCTAACTCAGACTCCAATGTTGGATTTTAATGGCCTTGAAGAGTTTCCTCTCCAACCTAATCCAAGGCCCTAATCCTAAACTAGTTGGTTAACCCTACAAACATAAAAGTCTAATAAATTTTAGATTTAGCGTTAATTTTATGGCTTGTCTTATGTCAAAGGGTATGAAAGTGAAACTAACGATGTTTGAAAGACAAAAGTAGGAATGAAAGATGGAAACAAAAATCTTCACTTAACGCAAATTTTCAACAACTTTTCAAATATATATATATATTTAAAGAATTTTCTAAGATCTTTTGAACAACAAACCTAAAGCATGATTTCACTTGACTACGAGCTACTTAAAATCTAAGTAAACTATCAAGAACTTAAGAAAGCAAAGACTTTTCCCTAGTTACTAATGCAAAACAACACTTTTCAACCAAACAAAGAAATGAAATATTTTTTTATTTATTTGAATGCTCACAAAGAAAAAAGAAAAAATATCAAGTCAAAAACCAAGAAAAAATTCTGGCCTAATCGTAGATCTCAAAGAATCACTTCAATAAATCACACACTAGCAACTTAAAAAATGACTCTCACACTTGTCTAAAAACCCTAAAGAAAATTTTGATGAAAAACTTTTAAATGAAAAAAGAAAGCTATGGCTGAGATCAAACCTAAGCTACTGACTGCTAGGAGAGAGATTCAAAAACCTGAGAGGTATAAATCTTGTCAAGGGAAAGGATGACTGCCTCACCCTCAACAAAAACTATCCTGCACAAGCACACTCCTGACAATTCAACAACAAGCGTGTGCACGTGAGCTGTGTAGAGATAGAGGGCGTGTACACGCGTGATGGCCTTATATAGGCCGCATGTATCTCTAAAACTCTGAAACAAATAAAAATAGACAATCCAAACCAGGAAGAGACCACTGATATTGAGAACCATGATCTCTTGAAGGCTTGGACACTTTCTTTAATAGAAAAAAGAAAACAATGTAAGGAAAAAATTCGTAAAACAAACCAATTTGAGATGAACCCTAAGCTATAGAATGCAAACAACCAAGACTAGAAAGAGTTCTAGAAAACCCCCGAGAATGACTGATTTTGACAGGGAAAAGGATGACTGCCTCAAAAATTCTCTGGAATCATACACTCTACTATTACTTCTTCAGCTAGCGTTTACATGCGGGCTGTAAGAAAGTAGGGCATGGGTACACGCATGCAAACCTTATGCATGCCATGTGTACCTCTGTGGGTCTCAAAAAAAATTATAGCCAAGCAAAGAAACAGAGATAGCTGGTATGGAAAACCATAATCTTTGTCACCTCAGACTTTGCAGAAACTTCAAAGAATAGAAAAGAAAACCAATCTTTTAAAAATACCCAAAAATATTCCCAGGAACCCTAGAGACTTCCCCAGTATGGTCGCCATTTATGTTGTGGTGGGAAATCCCCCTACGGACTAACACTTAGGGTTATATTATTGATGCAGATAAGACTGAAAGAATCCTACTTTCTACCGTTGTCCCAGACCTAATCCCCATTTCTTTTAAGAAATAACATGGTTAAATGAACATACCTTGTTCCGGACATTCGATGTCGATCCTTCTTCACGCTTGATCGCTTGCTAGCAGCTATCCTCCCAAGACTAAATTGCGTACAAAACAAGCAACAAACTTTACATGCATTTGTTCTACAGATTAATGGGTTAGAGATTCAAACATATACTCACTAAACTATGAAGAACTCATATAGTGGGACGGGAAAATCATTTCTTTATTATTAACTTTAATGAATCAACTTACAATGTCGACACCGGCCATTGCTCCGCAAACCTGATCTTGGGCTCCTCTTAAAATGTCCTCCAACTTCTTTGCTTTGTATCTCTCTTTGCACAAGAATAGCTAAAGGGTTGGGACAATGAGAATGTGCAATTGGGTAGAGTTTCTTTACTCTTATTCTCCTTTTCCAAATAAGACCCCTAACCCTTCTTTTATAGGCTAGAAGAAGCTAGGTATTTGGACGAACCATCGTCCATGCATGGCCGGAAGATTCAGTTAACTCACCCAAAGCTCTATGTTCCGTCGGCAAATTTCATTTTTTTGTGCTTTTGTAGGTACACGCAGGTTGCTTTAGGTCAGCTAGCATGTACACGCGTGCAATAATGGAGTTGGGCGCATGGGCCCTTATAAAAGAGGTTTTTTAAAGAGTTGTTTAGCAGTGCTTTGGCAAAGAAGGGATTTGAGATGGCCTGATGCCAGGTAAGCATGTATGGTGCAAATTAGGGTTATAACAATATGGTTGCATCCATAAGAAGTTTTGGACCATCGTGAGCGTTGTCTTCATCAGCACACCACCCAGGAAGTGTTAGTCCAGTGGAAATATACAACTCGAGATGATGCCACTTGGGAGCCAACTACCTTTCTACAATAATTTCCCCATATCAAGCCTTGAGGACAAGGTTGTTTTTAAGGGAGAGGGCATGTTAGGGACCTAACCTCCCTAACCCCTCATGTAGGTATAATAATATATTTCCATGTAATAAAGGCCAATATTAATAAGGCCTAGAAATAAGGAAGAATAAGTCAAATGTAAGAAGACCTAATAGAAGCTTCCTCTTCTAGAAGGATCTTCCTCTGGATTGTTCTTATGGATAGATAGATTTAGTATAAATAGGAGTAGAGGGTATGCGAAGTTTTTTCTTGGAGAATTATTGTAATAGAGATTTTCTCTGCTAAAGGTTGCCCCCTCGAAGAGGCAAGTGAACATTGTTTCCTATCAATAAAAGTATTATTTTGGTGTCATGTTTCATCTATTATGTTGTTCCACTATTATTCTCTGCAATATTTATGTTTTCAACTATTTTAATAGATATGGTACCTTACAACTTTCTCCAATATCACCTTGTTACTTTCCACCATGTCTCTTACGAAATGGTATTGTACATCAATGTGCTTAGTCTTCGAATGATAAGCAATGTTCTTTTCCATAAATATTGTGCTTTGACTATCACAACTTACCTTCATAGGTCTCTTCTCAAACTCGATTCCCGAACATAGCCTTTGCAACCAGACTGCTTCTTTGCTTCCATGAGTGGCCGCCATGTATTCGGCTTATGTTGTTGACAAGGATACGACCAATTGTTGCTTACTCATCCAACTTATTTCTCCACTAAACATCTTGAAGACATATCCACTGGTCAACCTTCGTTGATCCATATCTCCTACCTAGTCGACATCAACAAAGAAATGTACATTTAATTTACCACTTTCACCTTCAGGTCTTTGTTGGTAGCATATACCATAGTCCTTCGTGCCACACAAATACCTGAATACTCTCTTGACAACTGTCTAGTTCTCCTTTCCAGGTGTTGACATGTACCTGATTAACACTCCCATTGCATGGGTAATGTCTGGTCAAGTGCAGACCATCACATACATTATACTACCAACAAAACTTGCATAGGGAACACATGCCATGTCCTCTATTTATTCATGTGTCTTTGGACACTGTTCAACAATTATCCTTGCTCCCACAAGAATTAATACCTTCACCAGTTTGCAATCCTGCATGTTGAACCGTTTCATAACTATTTCAATATACTTCGTTTGATTCAACCATAGATTTCTGGAGGGTCGATCTCTCTTAATCTTCATTCCTAGAATGAAGTTAGATGCACCAATATCCTTCATGTTGAACTTGGAGGATAGATGCATTTTCAATTCCTTTATTGCATCCATGTTGTTTCCAATCAACAACATGTCATCGACATACAAAACTACATATATGAAACACCCACCTTCTTCCTTGGAATATATGCAGTGATCAACTTTGCTTCTCACAAATCCTAAACTAAGGATGTATGTGTTGAAATTTTGGTACCATATTTTCGACGATTGATTTAGATCGTAGAGGGATATTTTTCAGTTTGCACACCAACTCCTTCTTTCCCTTTACTAAAAGTCCTTTAGGTTGTTTCATGCAGATTTCTTCTTCTAGGTCCCCATGTAGGAACAATGTCTTCACATCCATCTGTTCTATTTCCAGATCGAATGCTGCAACCAGAGACATTGGTACTCTAATGGAAGTTAGTTTTTCAACAGGGGAAAAAATCTCACCGAAGTCGACTCCCTCGACTTGGGAATAACCTTTCGCTACCATTCGAGCTTTGAACTTCTTGACTTGTATTGCAACATTCAGCTTCTTCTTGAATACCCAATTTCTACCAACAATATTTATTCTACTAGGTAACTTGACTAAATCCCATGTCTCATTCTTGTGCAAGGATTCCATCACTTTGACCATGGCATCCTTCCAGAGTTTACCCTTTGTCGAGTCAACTACCTCACCGACCGACTTGGGCTCATCGTCAATGGAAATTAGCATGAATGAAGAACATAAATCCGGTGGACTATACCTTTCAACTAGTTTTCTTATTCTTTCTTATCTCCTTACCACTAGATTATATTGTTCCACCTCTTCCTCATATTCAATCGACTCATCTAAATTATCTTCTTCGTTCCTCAGTTCAAACCACACCGTCTCAGGATTATTCTTAGTCTGAAAAAATTCTTCAGGCTCATACTTACCTCTGAGTTCTTTGAAGACCACATCTCAACTATAAACTATTCTCCTTGATGCTGGATACCAGAGCTTATATCCTTTCATTCCTTCTTTATATCCAATGAAAATACATTTGATTGCCTTCTTTTCCAACTTGCTCCTCTTTTCCTTGGGAACATGCACAAATGAATCACATACACATACTTTGAGATGTGAAACTAAAGGCTTCTTACCCGACCTTACCTCATGTGGAGTTGTGTCGACTAGCACCGATGAAAGAGACATATTCACCAGATATCTTGCAGTGTCGACTGCCTCCACCCAAAATTCTTGTGTGAGCCCAACACCACTGATCATGCTCCTTGCCTTATCCATCAATGTTCTGTTCATTCTCTCGACAACTCCATTTTTCTCTAGGGTATATGGTGTGGTATTTTGGCATTCTATGACACAATTCTTATAGAACTGATCAAATTATTTTCCACATAATTCACCACCATTGTCAGTTCTCAACACCTTAATCTTCTTTTCTGTCTGGTTTTGTACAAGAGCTTTAAACTCTTTAAATTTCTCGAAAACCTATGATTACTTCCTTAGGAAATATATCAATGTCTTCCTAGAAAAATCATCTATGAAGGTGACATAATATAGGGATCCACCAAGTGAAGGCACTGAAACCGGGCCAAACACATCACTATGCACCAATTATAGAATCCCATTTTCCTTTATCACTCCAGATGGAAACCTCCCGATTTTTTTTTCCATATATGAAATGTTCACAAAAATCAACTTCTAAACCACATTCAGAAAAAACTTCGACCATACCTTTTTGTTCATAGCTCGAAGTCATTTTTCTCCAATTTTTCCCATCCTCTCATGCCATAGCATGGTCATGTCGATTTTATCATGTCTTGTCGAGTTGGTTTGTATTGACTTAGCCCAAGTCAGGTCAAGTTAAGTCAAATTCGAGTTGACTTAAGGAGAAACGATGTTGTTGCATCCAATCGAGTTGAAATTCCCTAACAACTTGTATAGGGTTCCAATCCAAAATCCTTTCATTAAGACCATCACACCTCTGACCATCTTGCACAAATCCTTCTGAAATAAACTGTGCACTCCAACATCACTCATCTTACTAACATATATCATGTTTCTTTCCAAACCCATAATGTGTAGCACACCTTGAAGGGTTTTTTTCCTCCCATCCTGTAGTATCAATCAAACTCTTCCTCGTCTGAAAATTTTGGTTGTCGAGTCATCCCCCAAGAACAAATCACCTCCATCATATTTTTCATACTCCCAAAACCATTCTCTATGTGGTGTCATATGATAGGATTCTCCCGATTTGAACAACCAAACACCTTGATTCAACTATGTACTGGTTGATGCCAGGTACACATCACGTCCCTTATCTGGGGTTGTCTTTCTCAGTCGACTGCTTTTCGTTGGATCTCGTACTGACTTCCATCTCCCTTGACTTACATTCCTTTTTGTAATGCCCAACTTTACTGCATTTCCAACATATTCTTGTCGAATGAACCGTGGATTTAGATCTACCCTTCGACCTAGAATTTCTACTGGAGAATTTTTCTTTATCTCTTTCAACCGATCGACCTCTCACCACTACAAAATCTTTGGTCGATCCTTCCATGTTATTTCTTCTCATTTCTTCTGAAAACAGAGAAACAACCACGTCTTCTAGCGCTAGTGTGGTTTTATTACTCCCTATAGCCATGACTAATCTATCCCAGGAGTCTGGCCAAGAACATAATAGGCTTATACACTTCTCCTCATGAGTAATTTTAATATCCACATATGATAACTGGCTTAAAATGGTGTTGAACACATTTAAATTCTTAGTCACCGAATTGGCATCACTCATTCTCAGAAGATACAATTCGGTTATGAGAAACAACATATTTACTAGATATTTCGACTGGTATAGTCTTCCCAACTTGTCCCACATTTTCTTGACCGAATCTTCACCTCAGACATTCAACAATACTAAATCTGTAAGACAAAGCCAAATCATACTTCTTTCTCTTCTTTCGAGTTTCTCCTATTCTTCCATCGACATGCATGTCGGTTGGGTACCTGAACATAAGGATGTCCATTGTTCTTGATCTAAAAGAAGATATTCCATTTTAAGCTTCCAAAGCTCAAAATTATGGCCATTGAATTTTTCTATCTCTATTCTTGAATTGCTCGCCATTATTTACTACTATATTTAACACAATTTATGACTTACAACTCTTACTATACCTAGGGTTTAGTTATCATATTCAATATTGGTAAATCAAGATCTGATACTCTCGTCAAAGAATAACACGGCTCTAATACCACTTGTCAGAGATAAACTTCGCTTTGATACCACTTTCCAAGAAATGAGAGACACTTCCACACTAAACCTAGCGGAGGAGAAGAAAAATTTAATCAAGAATGTAAATGACAAATAAATCACACAGTAACAAGGATTTTACCTTGAAAACCCAAACTGAGAAGAGAGTCAATCTGAATAAAAGGTTACATTAGCGAATTCCGGTAGCACAAAGGTTTGAGTAATGGACCCAAGTTTGTTTGACATATAATGGTATGAGGTTTGATATATTTGTAGGTAAGACTATTCCATATGGATAGTACATATCATGCCATTTCCGGTGGTATGTGGAACGTCACATAACTCCTCACAGTTTGAGAGTTATGGCCTTACAAAGTTGAAGGACCCTCATATGATTGGCTTGAAGCCCCAAAAGGTCAAAGAAGTCAAAGTGCTTGCAAAGAAGAAATTATTTAAATAATAAAGTGAATGGACAAAGTCAAAGAGGATCATTTAAATAATAAAGTGAAGTGACAAAGTAAAAAATGATTATTTAAATAATAAAGTGAAGTGACAAAGTCAAAGAAAAATGATTATTTAAATAATAAAGTGAAGTGACAAGTCAAAGAGGATTATTTAAATAATAAAGTGAAGGGACAAAATCAAAGAGGGATTATTTAAATAATAGAATAAATGGATAGAACTCTCTAATTATGGAAAGTGGTTATATGAAGGTTAACCCTAAAATGAGGAAATGAGTTATGGTCATGGTTGTTGATAGATGGATAAGTGGGTAACCATGTGTTGGATATAGGTGACTATGTGGAAAAAGTGTATCTAGAAGATGCTTCTAAGGAAGCTACTTGGAGAGTATAAATAAGAGGCAAGTATTCTCTCATTTTAATCACACCCTTGAGTATTATTGAATATCTACAGGTGACTGAGGGTAACCAAATGATACCCAAGCTGAATTTCAGAGGGAAGGTGAAGCAAAGAAGGCCAAAATTCAAGGAGGATAAATTTTGATGATGCTTTATAATGTATGTTATTTAAAGGGTCATCTCACCATTTTCCCAATAATTTTTTTCTCTAGAATGTTTTAGACCATGAAATTGGGAGGCCATTGAGGGAAAATATCCAAGTACCTGTGGTAATGAATTTTATCTTCATGGTCATTGTATTTTTGGAGTTACACCGGAAAATAGGGTTCGTATTGGGTCCTAAAACTGGCTCCAAAACAAGTGTTTCGGGTAAAACCCTCATAACTTCTTCATAATGCATTCAAATTCAGTAGTATTTCGTGTACAATTTTTCAGATCCATACAAAAAAATATTCCTCGTAGGAATCCGCCTACAAGTTCGCTCTCTAGAACAAACCATAATTCAACATGCCATTTTTGCTATAACTCCTTTTCTCCGAGGTTCCAAGTAAAGGACACTGAGGGAATTGTACACAAACAATAATCGAAGAAGATTGTAAAATCAAGCTTTATCTTTATTCAATACGTACATAAAGGCGATTATTTCAAGTTAGGTTGTTGACTAATCCAAAACTAGTCATGCAGACTAAAGTAAAGTTTGATTAAAATGATAGTGTCTTGTTGTGAAAGCACAATGTGGTGGTTTGTAGGAAAGCGTGATCATACACACCAAAGCTCCACATGAAGTTAAAATAATGTTTTGATGATGAAATTGATGAGGGATTTTGTTGAGTTACATGTTGCGGCCATGGTTGAGACAAGTAGTTGATGAGTTGGCAATATACATGAGGTGTATATTTTATGATGTTTGTAACATATTGATGAGTCCTCGCTGATGAGTAGTTGATACATGATTGACATAATTGGTACATTGTTGATGCACTTGTTTATGGTACTGTGCTGATTACTGTGTTGGATACTGTGTTGATGCATGGTTTTATGTAATGGTTCATGGTATTTGGCAGGTTGATTGACACATGTTTACAACAATATATCTCTACTGATAGTGCGGGATTGTGGTTCCATCATTCTACCTCTTATGCTAAGGAAGTTGGACATGTCAAGGACATATGGTTGTATCCACCTTCCGTTGCAGCCAAAGAACATATAGGGTTGTAGCCTCCTTCCTCAAGTTGTAGCCGAGAATTGGGGAGTTGGAGCTTCCCTTAGGTTGTAGCCTGAGAAACTAGGGGGTTGGAGCCTCCTTCCAATTTTAGTTGGAAAACAAAGGAAGTTGGTGGTTCCAATGAATGTAATTCTTCAAGACATATAAGAAAAATAATTCCGTGGTTTTCTCTCGCTTTGGGTTTCCACGTAAAAACACTGGTGTACTTTGTATATGTATGATTGTTCATTTGTTCATTGTTTATTTAATCTACAAATATTGGATGATAATGATACATTGATATAACACTTGCATTATATGGTTAAAAAGGATTAGATTGCTCTATTACTGATTCAACCCCCCTCTCAGTAATCCAACAATTGGTATCAGAGGAGGTTTCTTCAGAAATCAGTTTAACCACTGAAAGGTAGATCATGGAGAGAAACAACATGTAAAAAAATGGAATACCATAGTTTGATGGACAAAAGTATGCATTTTGGAGCATAAGGATGAAGATATATATACATGAACATGGATTTGAAATTTGGAAATCAATTGTAGATGGATACACAACACCAACAGTTCTGTCGACAAATGACAAATCAATGAAACTCAGTCAGAATAATTCTGAAGCCACAAATTCACTTCTTAATGGTCTTGGAGAATCGATATTCACCAAAGTTGCACATTGTAAATCCGCTAAAGATATTTGGGACAAAATTTGAAATATTTATGAAGGAGATTCAAAAGTCAAAGTAGCAAAGCTTCAAACTTACAGAGGTTAGTTCGAACAACTAAAGATGAAGGAAGATGAGAACATTGCAGCTTACTTTTTATGAGTTGATGAAACATCAAATTCAATCTTGGGATTGGGAGAAGAAATCAAAGAATCTATAATTTTTCAAAAGGTACTAAGATATCTTCCTATGAGATTTAACCCTAAGATGTCAACACTAGAAGAAAGAGCAGATCTAAACTCAATAAGCATGGATGAACTACATGGAAGCTTCACAACATATGAAATGAGAACTGAACAAGAAAATACAGATATAAAAGAAAAAGAACATAGCAGTAGCAGTGACGTCTCAGAAGATGATGAAGAAGAGAACAACTTTGTCAGAAGATTGAACAAGGGAACCAATGGAAGGTATAGAGGTAAGATTCCTTTGATTTTTTTTAATTGGGATGGTATTGGTCATTTTTCTAAAAAATGTTCTCATAAGAAAAAGAGAAATGATGAAGGTTACTCAAATAGAAAACAAACATATAAAGACAAAAGAACCACAAATAAAGTTTTCAAGAAAAGCTTATGCACCAAAGAAGACATCTCATCATCATATGAAGATGAAGTCAGTGACAGTGAGACATAAAGAGTTCTATTCATGGCAGTAGAAGACTCCAAAGAAGAACATGAATAGGCCGAAGAAGAATATGAAGAGTCCGAAGAAGAATATGGAGAGGCAGATGTTGACTACCGAGAAGAATTGTTGTGTGCCATAGAAGTTATCATAAGAGAAAGCAGTAGAAGACTGTTATAAAGAAGACTCCGAAGAATAATATGAAGAGGCAGATGTTGACTACCAAGAATAATTGTTTTGTGCCATAGAAGTTATCAGAAGAAAAAATAAGAAAAACAAGAAACTACAAGTGGAACTAGACAAGAAAGAAGACACTCAGGAACTAGAACAAATGATCACAAATTTGAAGGTTCAAATTGAAGAAGATAAAAGAATTGAAGAAGCACTCAAATAACAATTATAATGAAGAGACACGATCATTGGAAATTTGGAAGTAGAAATTGTCACATTAAGAAAGGATCTTCAAAAGAAAAATATGCAGAACAACTCAAAAGTTTTGAATGACATTATCAACAGTACAAAACCTCATCATGACAAGTCCAGACTTGGATACAATCAGACAGAAAAGGGATTAGGCTCCAAAACAACAAAACAAGAAACATATCCAAAAAGATATGCAAAAACAATCAAAGGGCATATGAAGGTCTACAAATAAAATGACAGGGACACTCCTCCACCGAGAAGATTCAAATTTCAGAATCAAAGACTGATAGAAACAGATAGGCCTCAGGAAGAAGAAAGATTCATAAGAGTATCTCATTTCATAAGATATTCAACTCCCATGTATCAAACTATCTTTTTTGGTTTATGTTATGCATGTAATAATTTTGGAAATAAAGATGTGAATTGCAGAGCTAACAACAGGAACATAAAAAAATTTGAAAGTCATACACAAAAGGGTTATCCAAGAAGGCCTAGTGAAACACAAAGAAGAAGTTACAACATGTTTGAATCTTTGAGCACTGAAGTGGAATGATAAAAATGTAACAACTTTGGACACATGGCCAAAGATTGCAGAATGACAGTACCTCCTACAGAACCACAACAAAACAACAACAATCACATACATGAATCTCAGAAAAGGACATAGATAAAAAAACAAAATCAATATAGCAATAAAGAATGCACACTCTCTCTACAAGCTAAGCAGAAGAAACGTGGTTGGTATGTTGACAATGGCTGTTCAAAACACATGATAGGTGATAAAGACAAGTTTCTTACATTAATAAAGGAAAGAGATGGATCAGTCTCCTTCGGAAATGATGATTCAACTAAAATCATTGGAAAAGGCACAATCATAATTGGAAACAAGAATACCAAGGCAAAAAATGTTCTACTAGTAGAATATATGAAACATAATCTTCTAAGTGTGAGTCAAATGTGTGACCAAGGTCATAAAGTTACTTTCGATTCACAAAAGTGCGA
>SNQJ01S0006353.1:7623-18358 GCA_010110895.2 Picea sitchensis
AGCGCGTGGAGCAAGGAAAAGACAGCTGGACAAGCCAGAAAACTTCTTTTTTGAATTTCACCATGATGTAGTTGCATCGTTCTTTAATGAAGACACATTTAAAGAAGCGCACTTGTATATGTAAATGGACCTTGAGCCTTTAAGCTCTCATCCTAAGTAGATAGGAAGGCATTTATTAGAGTTAATGTTGGTAGATAGGAATTCATTATAGAGTTGATAGTTTTTAGGTTTTGAGAGGGAGAACGGAATATAGACACCCTCCTTTGTATTATTGTATAGTTCATTATTCATTCAGAGCAAGCAGAGCAGAGCAGAGAACCTGTGAAGAACACCCATGTACAGATTGAATTAATAGAAGAGTCTTTGATTCACTTTCATGGTTTGTGTTGTTTCTCTGTATGATGTTGCTTATGTGTTCCTGAGTGTTCTGTTTCCTTTGTATGTATTTGCTGTGAATATGTCGTGCATGTGTTTTCAGAGATTTATTGAAATCTGTGAAAGACTGGAGAATGAGTTTCAATTGTTTCTCTGTTTGAGTCAAGAGATTCCTGCATAGAGTGCAGTTGAATTCCTCCGCATAGAGTGCGTTGAGGGGCCTCAGCAGTTAAGCCTTCATTCTCGTTCACCCAGAAGTCGAATTAGGTTACTCGTGTCATGCAGGAGAAGTGCAGGCCGAGGTTGAAATCTCAGCAGTTAGTCTGAGAAAAGGAAGGTGTGAGACTACTGTTGCAAATAGCGCACAGAGTCTGCAAGAACTCGACACTTCGAGAGTTGTTGAGGTCGAGCGCGAGCAGTGCGCACAAAATATCTGAAGGAGTCGGAGGACTTAAGCTCAGGAGGGATAGTTCCCTGGTGACACTGTGAGAACAGACCAGGGGGAAGGTTCGAGTGGAAGAAATCTCAAAAGGGGAGAGCCGACGGTCAAGGTTCGCGGAGAAGGATTGTGAAATCCCATTGATCGTCCGATCGTGGAAGAAGTTGCGCGGGAGCTAACTCGTAGGCACAGGAAGGGTCAAAGCTATCAGGATTCGGCGTTCGACGTTTGGCGAGACAAGAGTTGCATGCACGTCGAAATCGCGAGTAGAGAATTCCCGAATTAATCGGGGCCGTCGATTGTGACAAGGACAGGGGGCACGAGATCCTGGGGAGTCGGGGTTCGGTACTTCGGCGTTTTCAAAGTCGAAAGGACCACGGAGAAATAGCGAAATCCCGAAGTGCGACGGGTCCCACGGTGATAGTGTGGGATGTTGACAGGGGGCATCGGAGGTTCGGAGTTCGGGGATTTATAGTGTATGTGAATCTCGACAGCGGATTCACCGATTTCCCGATAGGGAAATCCCCGAAAAGGCGTAAGAGTTGACCCGTTGACCCATCGGGGTTCGGGGCTCGGTGTTTTGATTTGCAAGAAACCCGTGACCGTGAGTTTCACGATACAGCGAAACCCGATCTCCCGATAAGTGAAGGGGAGATCGATGACAGGAGATCACTGTGGGTGAATAATTCCCGACAAGGAATTAGAGGAGCATTCAGCTCTTCGGGCCAGAGTTAGAGAAGGTCCTGGTGATCGTGATTGTTCTTCGGGGAACGGAGAGCGGTTGCACCAGCTCACAACCTCCCGAGGACCTCGGTTGCGCTCACGTCCGCTGTGCTCACGACCTCCCGGCGACCTCAGCAAACACAACTGCTCACGACACAACCTTGCGAATGACGAGGTATTACATGTGACCAGAGATCGAACCGGCTCACGACACAACCTCCCTACGCTCACGACACAACCGCTCATGACAAAAAATGACAATACACAACAGCTTACCACAACAAAATTTTGTAAAACAGTCCAATATCGATGTGTGGTTAATATATAAACAATCTTTCGGCCGAATAAATGTTCAACCGAAATATAGTTCGATTGAACAATTGTTCGGCCGAAAATAGATTGCCGGAAAAAAAATATCAGGCCGACCAAATTTGTACATGCAAATTGAGGGGGCGGTTATTGCACCGTTCGATTTGACGTTTATGTTTTCGGCCGAAAAATAGTTTGGCCGAAAACAATATCTTTCGGTCGAAAAAAATTATTAGTTCGGCCGAAAAAATGTTTTTCGGAATTTTGGAGACCTGATTGTCACGAAACTGTAACCCACCTTCGTAATTTCACCCCCCATAGATATAAAATCAAGTTTTCATTAATGCTAGCTATGTTTATGAAGTAGAATGTGAAGTTACACCATTAGACACCTGTGAAAAGATGTTTATGGGGATGGTACCTTCTATAGAAGAGAAAATAAATATTGCTTGGTCAAAGGGTGGAAAAGCCTACTTTATCAAAAAACTATAATATTTTTTTAAATTATTAGGATACAAAGTACGAAAAAAACTACTTGTTTTGATTCTTTTCAAAAATATCAAAATAGTATTTTTTTTTTTAATTTCATATTTAATAAACTACTTTAAAAATATAATAAATTATATATCATTATTATTATTATTCATCCTTTAATTTTATTATTAACATAACTATAAAATAGTTATCTATCATAAAACATAAGTATAAAATAGTTATCTATCATAATTAGAACTCATAACAATATTGAATGAAATCATGAGAAATAAAGTAAAATTTAATTTTAAATGGCATTTCCATGAGTGTCGTTTTGAAACTCAATGTTATCCAGGGAAGATATCAAAAAAATCCAAGCCAAGCTAAAAGGGTGGTGTGACTCCTGCCAAATGCAGCTCAGACCAAATGGCCCCTTGGATACTCCTGAATGGCTACTTAAATACCCTTGAGTCACAGTTTCTAAACCAGAGAATAGTTATACAAATCACAAACACTATAGCAAACCAAAAAAATATTTTAATTTTAATAAAAAATTGAGTCCGAAATAAATCAAATTGTATAAAATAGATTAACATTTTAATTTCAACCATGCATGAATTCTACAAAATACTTCCATGTCACAATTTTTAAGACCAATGCTTTCACAATGACTAGATTTCCAATGACGTATAATAATCCTTTTGTATAAAAGTCGGTACAGCAGCAGCAAATTGTGACTCACTGGGGATCAATGGTTGCCTACCAGTGGAGCATGGAGTATACAGCAGAAGCAGCTATGCTGATTGCCCTGGCAACCGCATCGCTGCTGATGATTCTATTCAAAATGAAACGAGGGAATGGAGAGCTATACCCGCCAGTGGCTGCCACAATGGTGGAAGATATTTTCAATTTTAAACGCGCACATGATTTTATGGCTGATCTTCACAGACGCTACAAAACTTACACAATAGCTTATCCTCCACCAGAAATTTGAAGGACTTCAAACTTACAAAACTTACACAATAGCTTATCCTCCACAATGGCGAAAACAACGAAAGTTGGCTAGTTTAGAATTCTCCACCAGAAATTTGAAGGACTTCAGCACTGTTGTTTTCCGAGAGAATGCAGTGAAACTTTCCAAAGTTCTACTCGAAGCTTATAATACAGAACAAACAGTAGAGATGCAGGTAAGTTAAATCCTCCACATCTGCTGTAAATTATTTATAGCTAGAATTGCATTTCTTGTTTTCTCTCAAGTGTTCCTCTGACAGTTATTATAGCACATAGTGGGAAAAGAGAGATATTGTAGTGATGGTTGAGGGGGAAGTTACTCATATACAACAATCCATTTGGCCATTTTCAGAAGAAACAGTTATTGTGAGAAAGCATTTAGATTCCATAAATTGTTCGTTTTCTTCTTTCATTTCCTAATTTAATTGTGACTGGACAAAAACCACGCATACCAGTTGGAATAATAATAAAATAACCCATCCTTATTGGGAAAAAATCTGTGTGTTTGGGCTAGAAGATGCTCTCTGAGTGTTGGGAGGGAATGCCTAGCACATATTAGTTATTGCAATGGTTGATTTGGAATATGCTCTCTGACTGTTAGGGATAGGGCATGTCTAGCACATCTTAGTTATTGAATGATTGATTTGATGGAAGGTCAATCAAAAGGAAAATGGTAGAAATATGTATTTAAACATAATATGTTTATCATTGATCGAATTTATTGGGCATGGAGTCTCCCTACATATTTCATTGATCAAAGGCAATCAAACAAGTTATTAGACATGCATAGGTAAAGTATGTTAGATTCATAATGAAGAAAAATGCAGAAAACCATGATGAACAGAGATAAATAGAATATTGGCAGAAAAGAAAAGACATCCTCTATAATCATCAATAAGCAAATAATCATGTACATAGATGTACATATATAATCCTCTATAATCATCAATAAACAAATAATCGTGTACATAGATGCACATATATAATACAAAAATAACATAATTGTCATGTAACTGTATAACAGTTAGGTAAAGTAACGAACTATGATTAGAGTTTTTAACATCCTCCCTTAATCATAAGTTTGTTCTTGCCTAAAAAATTGCCACTACTTGACAACTAGTAATGTGTCAAGAAAATATTCAAAGGGTTTAAGATCCTCTCTGAACTCTGAAATGGTGGTTTAAGGGTGACCACAAACTCATTTGGTGGTTTCGGGATGACCACAAATCGAATTTGTAGCAGAAGATGATGTCTTCTACTAAATGGCATGGTTTTAAGTTGACCATAAACTAACAAGAACTCAAGACTCAAAAATATGAAAATGTAACAAGAATAACTTCATGTCTTATGCTTAATTGGTGGTTTTAAACTGACCACAGACTATCAAGAGCTCAAGGATAAAAAAACTATGAATGGTTTTAGGATTACCACAAACCATATCAACAACAATATGTTCAGGAACAAGACTACATACTAGAAACTAGGTTGCATGTTTGATCATCTGCTCACAGGCTCTAAATCAAACTTGGAACCTGATTGAAAACTTTAGATTTCCCCCCTATCGGGGACAAATGGTTCAAATTCCCTTGACCGTCATTCACAAGTATGGCCAAGAAGAGATCCAACACCTGTATAAGCTACTGGAACAATGTGTATGCTTTCACAATGTATACACAGATGAAGATTGAAACACTAATCTATCATCTGATCATTATCAACTTCATTGACTTCATTGATCTGATCATTATCAACTTCATTGACTTCATTGATTTTGTTGTGAGCAGACTGCATGCCTGTTTTCTATTTGATCATATGTTCACATACTTTGGTCTCTTAATATGAGATTACTATCTCATATTTCCCCCCCTTAATCGAAGATTCAATGCCTCTAATACACCATCAAGCTATATAGTGGTTCATGCCACAACTTGACATAACATCCTCTCTATGGACAAGAGGAATACAATTTCCTGACTCAACATGACTTAATAAATAGATGGGGAATACAACAACCTATGGAAAGACTTACAACTTGGACCAAAAACTCAGGGGTGTCGAGTACAACCAATCATACACACAATTACAATCATATTATGAACATACACACAATCATATTATGAACAGACACACGTGCAGAATGCAGGATAGAGACGAGTCTTGAATGAACTGCAGACTTTGAAACTTGAAGTCAAACATTTCTCACTAATTTCCCCCCTGTCAACTAAAAAGTGAAAAGTTTATATAATGAGATATAACCCCTTTGAAAGTGGAAAAGGGTAATCAAAAAGTCTTCCGGTGGAGTCTGAAGACTCAATCTTCAACTCATAAGACTACATCAACTAGGCCATACCCTATATCATCCAATCCTGAAAAACATTCATGTTTGTCAACTATAGAAATATCTCCAATCAAGTATGGTTGTACTTGTGTATAAATTCGTCGATAAGAATGCTCCAATAAATTGGCTTCCAAACACCAACGCCAATTCCCTAACCATTTAAAATGAATATGTTTTCGCTTTCTCTTATGACACCTTACTCAGAGGTGATTTGTCTTCCCACAAAATCAGCATGGGTGAAGATCAAAACAGTTTGACTTATCATGGCCAAACTGGTGACAGTGTTTGCATTGTATGGGTTCTTTATCCGACCAATTATCATGATCATACAAATTTGGAACATATGTAGCAACATCATCATCAACAATATCTTGTACCTGTTCCTTACCAATATCCTCAAGCTCTGTCTTCTTATCATCATTAAAAAAACCTCCACTCACAAAGCAAATAGGTTTGCTATAATTAGGAATATGAAAAAGGTTGTCAGCGTCCTTTTCATATCCTAGTCCATATTGATTTCATTTAAAGCGTAATTCTTCCCATGGTTGAACAATTCTAATTTCTTTGTCACATTTATCTGCAAATTTTTCTGACATAGGGACTTCATCCAACTCATCTTCATGTTTATGACTGTCATCACTAGTCAAATGAGCATCTTCATTATTTTTATCCTTGATGTCATTTTGTTTGTTGAAATCACATTGTTGGTGTCGAAGGAGATTTAACTCATCAGATAACATTTTGTTTTGAAGTTTGAACATATCAATTTTTTTGTGTGTTACTTGTAAACAAGTAATCATTGTACTGAGAGTGCACTTGTTTATTGCAATTGTAGATTCCTTAGTTGACTTAATTAATGTGTGCAATATTGTAAATATTTCTTCAATTCTTTCCATTATGCAAAATATAGAAGATCCTCTTGTGTATGCCAAAGTTGTAGCCAAATTGAATTGTCCAACAATTATAAGATTGTTTGTATATTTGTAGTCCTTTTTTTTTTTTGCATGAGCATTCGTTGCATGAATGCCAAAAACTACAGGATAACCAATGACTTAGACACACACAAAGATCCTAAGACCCCCTTATTCAATTTCAGGTATGTCTAAGAGGACTCCTATAACTTCCAAAAACTCCTTATAACACCTTTACAAACACTCTTTAACACCCGTATATAACTTCATGTACATTTAATTATAACGGAGAAAACTCCTTCATATAAATTTTCAATCTTATAACTCCCATATAATTCTTTAAAAAATATTATATCACCTTTTTTTTTATAAAAAAAGTATGCTTATCATCCGTGATAAAAGTGAGTTTAAAAAATATTAAAAAAATGCATCCCTTTTACTTGAATCTACAAGTCTAGATTAAATCCACTCTTCTATGCAGGTCGAGAGGAGGCATAGTCAAGGAATATATAGCATAATACTTCACCCACTTCACGGATTGGACAAATCTAGGTCGAAAAAGCAAATCGAGGTGCCCCTTCTCCACAAATCACAGCTCGAAGTTGTTGCAAGTTGATTAGATTTCAACATTGCAAATATCTCCAGATCAGATTCTATCCTTCATGCTGGCAGGTCAAATCAACACCATAAAACACAGATTGTAGTGCTCAAATACATAGTCAAATCAATGGAAGAAAGACTGTTATCATTCCATTTCCAATCAAAGAACTAAACTCTGGGACTATTTTCAATAACAAGATTTCAAATTTACTCAGAATTATCCAGTGGAAATCTGACTTCTATATCCCCACGACTCTGATGAGCTCATAAAATAGAGATTTTAACAGTTTAATATAAATAATCCGAAAATAATGAAAATGGTACCTTTACCATACAACCTCCACTAGCATTCAATCTCCAGCGAGAGTATCTTTCATGGGCCACTCCTCTCTTTGGATGAAACTGTGTCTCTCCTTTGAACGAAGTGAATTTATGTCCACGATTCTCATGCAGCTCAATAATTAGGGAGTTTATGTCTAGGGTTTTACTTTGCCTCTCCTCTTCCTTCAATCGATAACCTTCACTTGTCAATCACTTTTTCCCGTGTGATTGATATGATCCATGCCAATTTTTATGGTTGTGTGGAATGATTTTGTCCAAGACTTAAATTATAAAGGCGATGAGAATCTTTCCAATTCCCATTATGGAACGACCAATCATCGCACGACCTTTCATTGTTGATTCCAATACCACTTTCTAAATGGGGAACAATCTAGCAATACCGTGCCTCACAACATTTTTTTACGTCTCTTTTCGTCATAGTTTTGTTGTCCTGGAGCTTTGATATCGCGACCTTCCATGACATTTTGGACGCCTGTCATCTCAGTCGTAGGTTCGAAACCCCCGGGCCACTTCTTAAAGATCCCCTAAACTCAGAGAAGATTTTGGTTCAGAATGAGACGTGGCTCGATAATGCGAGCTCGATAGTGGAAAGAGTAAATCAAACCATAGCCAGGGAATACAAACTTGACTATTTAGGTAGTCTTCACTCTGCATACTCGGGCCTAATGTGCATGCCTTTAGTCTCTCCCATATTTCATCTACCATGGAAAACTACCATGGTGCTACCAGTCACTAAGAACTATAATGTGTTGATAAACTACCAGACCCATAAGATCAATATCATGCTCTGATACCACTGTTAGATTCATAATGAAGAAAAATGCAGAAATATAATAGAAATAACTAAAGCAATCAAGAAACCATGATGAACAGAGATAAATAGATATAAATAGAATATTGGCAAAAAAGGCATCCTCTATAATCATAAATGAACAAACAATCATGTATATAGACGTACATATATAATACAAAAATACACCGTAGCATACTTGTCATGTAACTGTATAACAATTAGGTAAACTAACGAACTATGATTAGATTTTTTAACAAAGTATAGGTAGGTAGAAGAATAAAGAGAACAAATATGGAAAACACAGGCTTAACTATCATATCAAACTTGCATAATTCATAAGAAGAATCTCCATAAAAATAAATTATTTCTAAGAATGAATACTAGATACTTGAATGAACTTTACTGAAACAGAGTAAGCACACTAAGACATTAATGTACAAGAAAATTGCAGCACATCATAAGAGGAAGAATAAATAGTAAAACACAGTAGAAGATACAGACTAATAAACTTTGCTCTCATATATATATATATATATCTCATGTTGATATATAGAAATGAAGACTACCTCAGTCTAAGTGATCCATGTGGATGTCGGTGGCCTCCCACCTATTCCAACTGATTCATTTTGGCAGTTTTCCAGTTTGACAGTTTTTTCCTAATTTTTGGGTCCCTGACTTCTAGGGTCATTTTGAGTTCCTAAACAATATTTTTAAGACTCTCCATAGTCATACAATGGAAAAATTTGGAGTCTGATGAAAAAATGTGTATTCCTCAGATAGACCTTTCCAATGGGCTATCGTGCGCCTAAAACGGAAATCGTATGAAAAAGTTACGACCCCGAGAAGTTGATCTACTAACTTACCCCAACAGGGCCCACATGAATTTTGTCGCTTCATCTCCTAGGGTTAGGGTTTTGGATGTCTAGGGTTTTGGATTTCATGCTTATTGTAAAGAGGCCTTCATAGCCTCATTGTAATCATCTTCTTGTGAATGAGCGCAACCGTCACATCTCTTCTCATAGATAAGTCGCCAACATTCCAACAAGTTTGTTTTCCATTGCATTTTACAGTTTCATCTTATTTCCTTATTGAATAGAAACCAATTTTTCGGTACCTATGTTATTCTGGGTTATGCATCTTTTAATAATAATCTATATTCATTCCATTCTTCTCATAAATCCAGATCACTAAGTCTAATATTTGAGAAAAGAGTCATCTACGTTAAAATCCAGATCACTAAGTCTATTATTTGAGAAAATAGTCATTTTCCTCAAAATCCCTCTCTTGGGACTCTTGATCCCCTCCCCTTTATCTCCATCTTTTTTCTCATATATATAAAATACAATCATATCAATTAGTTACATAAGAACATGATCAAAGATCCTCTTTTCCAAAAGTAAACATAACTAAAGATGACGTGTAACTGAAAATTAGGAGAGTTGTTGTAGATCCTTGTTTTGTGGAAACTAATTTGACCAATCCTTAGTTGGCTCTTTCCTTCGATTCCAAACAGGTACCACAAGATGACAGGTGTTGAATATTATAATCGTGCCCTGGAGAAGGTTCGGGATCCACTAGATCACTTGCCACTATGAAAATTTTATTAAATGCATTTTAAATTCTACATGTTTTTTGCTCACAACTCAAAATTCTTCAAACCTCCTCTAGCTTTTACTGTTGATCCTTTCTATCATGCACCCTACCACTTATCAAATATTTTGTTATCACTTTTCAAGTACTCTATCTGGAGATTCTGAAGATGATTAGTTGTAGGTTTTGTGCATGAAAATTTGGATCTGGAGTTTACTAGTCACATGTTTACTACCTCTTTTCAGAATCCTCAAAATACACTTTGCCCCCAAAGATCAAAATATTCTTCCCAAAAGTGCACCCATAAGTAAATGGCGTAAGATAAAACCCAAATGTTTTGAAACTTTGTCGGCAGTCATTTTTCGTGTCTGGAATCCCATTGTCGATCATGTCAGAGCTCCATCTGGCTACCTACTCCACTCGCCCAAACGTCGTTACCATAATGCATGGCATAGTTAGCCATCCAACTGCCATGCCATGCTCCATGGAATGGATACATGCATATCCGTTGAAAATTTTGGACTTGTAAAGATGCGGGCTCCAAAGGTGGGTTGAAATTTGAATTGGCTATTTGTACAAGTCGTGTGTTGTGTTTAGTAGGGAGTACAGACAGGCGTACAAAATCATAAGTGAAATATTGTAGAAAAGAAATCAAGAAATGAAATGAGTACAAAATTCTTCAGGCACAACAAGAGTGTAAGGAATAGGGCAGTGGAAATAATGAAACCCCCATCAGAAACTCGCAAAACTCAACTAGCAGTGTTCTCAGAGGACATGAAAATACGAGTATCCTATATGGACACACCGACCTTCGAAATCAGGACACAAAA
>SNQJ01S0006353.1:57528-72886 GCA_010110895.2 Picea sitchensis
AAGTATAAGCATATTATTTTCTAAAGTTTAACCACAAATCCACTTAAAAATGTTAAGAATTGACAAACTTTGGAAAAGCATAGTTATAACCCAATGATGAGGTAAATGTAATGATGTGGAGGTGATATGAAGGTGATATGAAGGTGAAATGGAAGTAAGTGTGAAGGTTTTAGTGAATAAATGGAGTGAGAATAGGGACTATTTTGAAACCTACAAGTTCCACGGGTCATAGTTTCAGAGGGCATAGTTCCTGAGTTCATAGTTCCAAAGGGCGTAGTTCCACAGGTCATAGTTCTAGAGGGCGTAGTTCCATAGGTCATAGTTCCAGAGGGCATAGTTCCAGAGGGCGTAGTTCTAGAGGTCATAGTTCTAGAGGGCATAGTTCCACAAGTCATAGTTCCATAGGTCATAGTTCTAGAGGGCGTAGTTCTAGAGGGCGTAGTTCCACAGGTCATAGTTCCAAAGGGCGTAGTTCCACAGGTCATATTTCCAGAGGGCGTAGTTCCACAAGTCATAGTTACACAGGTCATAGTTCTAAAGGGTGTAGTTCTAGAGGTCATAGTTTCATAGGTCATAGTTCCAGATGGCATAGTTCTACAAGTCACATTTCCATAGGTCATAGTTCCAGAGGTCACAGTTCCAGAGGGCGTAGTTCCCAAGGTCATAGTTCCATGGGTCATAGTTCCAGAGGTCATAGTTCCAAAGTGCATAGTTCCACAGGTCATAGTTCCAGAGGGCATAGTTCCATAGGTCATAGTTCCATAGGTCATAGTTCCATAGGTCATAGTTCTACAGGGCATAGTTCTAGAGGTCATAGTTCCAGAGGTCATAGTTTCAGAGGGCGTAGTTCCACAAGTCAAAATTCCACAAGTCATAGTTGCAGAGGTCATCGTTCCAAAGAGCATAGTTCCACAGGTCAAAGTTCCACTGGTCATAGTTCCAGAGGGCATAGTTCCATAGGTCATAGTTCCACAGGTCACAGTTCCATAGGTCATAGGTTTACAAGGCATAGTTATAGAGGTCATAGTTCCAGAGGGTGTAGTTCCACAAGTCACAGTTCCACGGGTCATAGTTCTAGAGGTCAAAGTTCCAGAGGGCGTAGTTCCATAGGGCTTATTTCCACAGGTCATAGTGCCAGAGGGCCTAGTTCTGTCGGTCATAGTTCCACAGGTCACAGTTCCACAGGTAATAGTTCTACAAGGCATAGTTCTAGAGGTCATAGTGCTAGAGGTCATAGTTCCAGAGGGCATAGTTCCACAAGTGACAGTTCCATGGGTCATAGTTCCAGAGGTCATAGTTCTAGAGGGCATAGTTCCAGAGGGCGTAGTTCCACAGGTCATACTTCCATAGGTCATAGTTCTAGAGGGCGTATTTTTATAGGTCATAGTTCCAGAGGGCGTAGTTCTAGAGGTCATAGTTCTAGAGGGCATAGCTCCATAGGTCATATTTCCACAGGTCAGGGTTCCACAGGTCATAGTTCTATAGAGCGTAGTTCTAGAGGTCATAGTTCCAGAGGTCATAGTTCCAGAGGGTGTAGTTCCACAAGTCACAGTTCCACAAGTCATAATTCCAGAGGGCATAGTTCCATAGGTCATAGTTCAAGAGGGCGTAGCTCCACAGGTCATAGTTTTAGAGGGCGTAGTTCCAGAGTTCATAGTTCTAGAGGGCGTACTTCCATAGGTCATAGTTCCATAGGTCATAGTTCCACAGGTCATAGTTCTACAGGGTGTAGTTCCAGAGGCCATAGTTCCAGAGGCCGTAGTTCCAGAGAGCGTAGTTCCACATGTCATAGTTCTAGAGGGCGTAGTTCCACAGGGCATAGTTCCAAAGGGCATAGTTCCATAGGTCATAGTTCCAAAGGGCATAGTTCCATAATTCAAAGTTCCACAAGTCATAGTTCCAGAGGGAGAGTTCCACAGTTCATAGTTCCACAGGTCACAATTCCACAGGTCATAGTTCGACAGGGCGTAGTTCTAGAGGTCATAGTCCAAAGATCATAGTTCTAGAGAGCATAGTTCCACAAGTCATAGTTCCATAGGTCATAGTTCTAGAGGTCATAGTCCTAGAGGGCATAGTTCCACAGGTCATAGTTCCAGAGGGTGTAATTCCAGAGGTCATAGTTCCATAGGGCATAGTTCCAGAGGTCATAGTTCCAGAGGGCGTAGTTCTAGAGGGAATAGTTCCATAGGTCATAGTTCAAGAGGGTGTAGTTCCACAGGTCAAAGCTCCAAAGGGCATAGTTCCATAGGTCATAGTTCTATACGACGTAGTTCTAGAGGGCATAGTTCAAGAAGGCGTAGTTCCACAAGTCATAGTTCCAGAGGGCGTAGTTCCATAGGTCATAGTTCTAGAGGGTGTATCTCCATAGGTCATAGTTCTAGACAACATAGTTCTAGAGGTCATAGTTCCAAAGGGTGCAGTTCTAGAGGTCATAGTTCCAGAGGGCGTAGTTCCAGAGGGCATAGTTCCATAGGTCATAGTTCCAGAGGACGTAGTTCTACAGGTCATAGTTCTAGAGGGCGTAGTTCCATAGGTCATAGTTCTACAAGGCATTGTTCCAGAGGTCATCATTCCAGAGGGCATAGTTCCAGAGGGTGTAGTTCCACAGGTCATATTTCTAGAGGGCATAGCTCCACAGGTCATATTTCCAGAGGGTGTAGTTCCACATGTCATAGTTCCATAGGTCATAGTTCTACAGGGCTTATTTCTATAGGTCATAGTTCCAGAGGTCATAGTTCCAGAGGTCATAGTTCCAGAGCGCATAGTTTCACAAGTCACAGTTCCACAAGTCACAGTTCCACAAGTCAAAGTTCCAGAGGGCGTAGTTCTAGAGGTCATAGTTCCAAAGGTCATAGTTCCAAAGGGGATAGTTCCACAATTCATAGTTCCAGAGGGCGTAGTTCCATAGGTCATAGTTCCACAGGTCATAGTTCCATAAGTCATAGTTCTACAGGGCGTAGTTCTAGAGGTCATAGTTCTAGAGGTCATAGTTCCATAGGGCGTAGTTCCACAAGTCATAGTTCCACAATTCAAAGTTCCACAGGTCATAGTTCCACAGGTCACAGTTCCACAGGTCATAGTTCTACAGGGCGTAGTTCTAGAGGTCATAGTTCCAAAGGTCATAGTTCTAGAGGGCGTAGTTCCACAATTCACAGTTCCACAGGTCATGGTTCCAGAGGTCATAGTTCCAGAGGGCGTAGTTCTTGAGGGCATAGTTCCACAGTTCATAGTTCCAGAGGGTGCAGTTCCACAGGTTATAGTTCTACAAGTCATAGTTCTACAAGTCATAGTTCCACACGTTATAGTTATATAGGGCATAGTTCTAGAAGTCGTAGTTCCAAAGGTCATAGTTCCAAAGGGCGTAGTTCCACATGTCATAGTTCTAGAGGGCGTAGTTCCACAGGTCATAGTTCCACATGTCACAGTTCTAGAGGGCTTAGTTATAGAGGTCATAGTTCCAGAGGGCGTAGTTCCAGAGGGCATATTTCCATAGGTCATAGTTCCACAGGTCAAAGTTCCATAGGTCATAGTTCTACAGGGCATATTTCTAGAGGTCATAGTTCTTGTGGAACTATGCCCTCTCGAACTATGACCTATGGAACTATGCCCTCTAGAACTATGACCTATGGAAATATTCCCTCTAGAACTATGCCCTCTGGGAATATGACCTATGGAACTACGCCCTCTTGAATTATGACCTCTGGAGCTATGACCTGTGGAACTACGCCCTCTGGAACTATGCCCTCTGGAGGGTGTAGTTCCACAGGTCATAGTTCCAGACGACATAATTCTAGAGGGCATAGTTCCACAGGTCATAGTTCTAAAGGGCATAGTTCCACAGGTCATAGTTCCATAGGTCATAGTTCCACTGGTCGCAGTTCTACAAGGCATAGTTCTAGAGGTCATAGTTGTAGAGGGCATAGTTCCACAGGTCATAGTTCCATAGGGTGTAGTTCTAGAGGGCGTAATTACATAGGTCATAGTTCTAAAGGTCATAGTTCCAGAGGGTGTAGTTCTATAGGTCATAGTTCCATAGGGCGTAGTTCCACAGGTTCACCACATGAGTTTTTTCTCTCCCCCTCCATCATCTATAATTACTATAAAGGACTTGTCCTCTTGAGCTTTCTTAGGAAATGTAAATGTCATAAAGAGTAAGAGTCCTTAGGTCAAGAAATTTCCTTTGGATGGTGCAACACTACAATCTCAATGGGAAGAAAACAACCATAAAAAAACAAACCCAGAAGTATTTAAGTCGAAAACATTGTTGAGACCCTCCAAAGAAAAAATATTAATTTTAGATATATTTTTTCATTATGCATTATATAATACTTATATAATTATTGAAGTATACAAAGTCATATACATACCTAAAACACACAAATTATAATGAATAGATTGTGATATAATTTTTTTGAACTCTATCATACAACCGATAGGCTATGACCAATTTTATATTTTTCATAATACTTTTTTAATATAAAATTGTGTCATTAATATGAAAAATTACACATATTCTCCTTCTCACAAATTGGAATTTTGAAAAAGAAAATTATAGATTATTTGTTGCTTTCTTTTCATCTTACTTTTCTCTTAAAGGAACTAGACTCTTCTCACCACACTAGTTACCAACTTTGTATACAATTATCATGTCCCCTTAGCATTTCCCCTACCAGTATCATCTTAAATATTTTGTTTTCCCTAGCATCATGTTACGAGAAAAATCTCTCTATGGCTAGGGTAAACCACAACAGAAGAAAATGTCTGCAGAAATCAACTCTATCCCAACAACATGCTATATAAACTAATATGCAAGCGAGATAAGAAAGATACCTACCTTTCCTAGATGTTCGATGATGTCCACTATTGATCACTTTGACCCAAAGCTATATACCTACAACAAGTTCTCAAGAAACAAGCAAAGCAAGCATATGGTGGTGATATAAAAGGTTATCACATTAGATAGCATAATCCATCAATATACATAACAAATATGCCCATGGATAATAACTCATATATTTGCAAGATATCAATTGGACAGGAAAGGAGTATTTCTATTAATAAATGATCAACAAAAGTGAAAATATTATAGACTTTTGTGTCGGCATTATTCGGAACTGAGAAACCAAGTTTCTTCCAGCTGGGCCTCCACCACTTCAATCCTGCACCAAAGGAAAGCTCATATAAGGGAGATAATGAGGTTCTCCATCAATAAGGGAAGAACTTGGGGGCTAAACACTATGTTCAGACTTAAAGGAAAAAGGGATGCAGACTCAATATGAAGTAAATAATTTCTCCAGACTAACTTTGCTCTCAAAGTTGAATTCTTTCTCCCTTTTCCATAACTCATAATTGGCCTCTTTATAGCCTTCAAAATGCAACTGAAGGGCCGAGTCGAAATGTTTCCAGTATATGGAATACCAATTTTCAGAGATCTCCTGTCATGACATGGAAACCCGACATTTTTATTTTTATTTTTTGGCACAAATCTCGATGTACATGGGTTGTAGTGGAGTAGCTTGCGTATACGCTTGATGTATAGTGTGAAAGATGCGTACAAGTGGAAAATTTTGTATTTTTGTCTCTGGAACTTAGTAATAGGGAAGATAATTCTGCATAGGGAAATGGAATAAGTCCCTCTCTGCAAGATTTCATAGGGTGAGGCAAATCTTGCTCTAACAGATGCCCCCTAATGTGTGAGGTTAGAGGAGTATCTGCGATGGTCGAAATACATTATAAATAACCTATAAGTGGAGTGGTAGGGAACTAGTTGGATGAACTAAGTTTCTCATTACATTTTGCACTGTCTTTGCATACATGGTTGCCAAAAATTACACTGCATATCCATGTGAAAATATGCCAAACAAGTGTCTGTGGCCATGAATAGGAAAATACAAATGCGGTTACATGCCAATAGTTGTAATAGTCACAAACAAGGCCCAGTAGAACCAGTCTCAAAACCAATCTGAAGATATCTATATACCATGGAGTACAATCTGATCTCCCATGATCACTAAAGTCATATAGGTATTGGCCCAATGAAAAGGAAGAAACAAATCAGGAAAGTTGCGGCCACATAGTGATGTCTTCAAGTCTTCTACACAATCCGCCAAAGGTGCAAGTCCACATTATGTGAATAAAGGAGTTGAGGTCGAACATAATGAGACATCGTTTGATTATTGGTCATTGATACATACGCTTAACAAACACAAGACAACCTACCGATAATGAAAGTAGGTATCAAGGCACCGAGTACATTCTTACAAGTGTGAATAAATGAGTCAATGTCGAACACCTGAAGAATCCATCGTTCAGGAGACATTGATGTATTCCCAACTGTCGATGGCGAGAGAGTCTTCCACTGATGACTAGAATCCTTAGGGTACTCATAAGACTCTAGGTTTTGTTTCCAGAATAAATTGGATGAAGTCAATGGAAAGAGACCCGCTGAAAGGAGAGCATTAAGGCATCTCTCATTAGTCAACACAAGGCACAAAGTAGGAGCTTCATGATTTGGTGGAAATCAAACGAAGACCATGTTCACAAACCAAAAACCCTGTGCGTCTTTCATGTGTGCCAAGTGAAAGCGGTAAACGAAAAAGACACTTTGAATAGTATCCAATGACGAAAACTACTGAAAAAGGTGAAGAAACCACCAATAAGGCTAATGGCATCCAAGACATTGCATGAATCCCAATGTGTGAATAGGTGTCTTTCTGTCGAACATAAGGGAAACCACCCAGTCAACGACCAATGATGAAATGCCGACTGTTGGGTTCAAGGTTACCTACCAATGAGAAAGTAGGGTCAGGGTGCATGATAGGACTATAGTATCATGTGATTATGAGACAAACTGAGGGTATGGCTGATATGCAAAGTCAAGAGTTTTGAGGAGTGGTCGACGCAGGTTGATAGACATTCTTTGAACAAGAGAATGAGACATATGGAGGACTCTGACAGCATAAACCTGATGATAAAATCATGAGATGCATGAGGCATCATTGAAGTTCTCTGTAGGGACTGGAAGAGTAACCATTCGGTAGAGAAGACTCTATAATGAGCTCAACTTCCTAAGGACATGACAATCCCAAAATTATGATGATGAATGGACTCAATAAATTTGTGCTCTGTTCAAAGGCGACACGACTACTGCCGATACAAGATAATACTCCATTCTCGCCCATCTTTTTTTTGTTTTTTCATAGACAAATGAATGTTATGATACAGAGGAGGAAACAAGTATCTCAAGTAAGAAAAACTAGTTACAACAGTGGATCATACATATTCTTAATGCAGGTAAGTGCATGCAGGAGATGGACACTCGGGGGAATGTTCCCTCCTATGTATAGGGTGTCAAATTGTGAAGGATATAAACAAGTCTCTTCTTGGTTGAAGATGAAAAACTATTGAGGCAAACGGTTTATAGCACAAAGCGAGAACTAGCTATAGGCTCAATACTGCAAGCGAGGGCATGAGATGCAATCACAACTTAACGCCAAAAAATGTCCTTTTTTATATATTTTAGTCTACTTAGTGTGAAAAAGGGATAAACTTATGCCAAATAAACGTCTTTTCAAAACCAATTTACGAGTGCGAAAGAGACAAGCTCACTCGGAAATCTTTTCACTTTTTTATAACGAGTCAAAAAAGAGCTTAACTAAGAATCATGACCTTTCAAGTCCAATTTAACGAGTGTGAAAGGGACAAATCACTCAAAAATATTTTTGCTTTTTAGACGAGTCGGAAAAGATCTTAAATTAAACTCGTTTGGAAGATTCTAGGTGGCAAGTCCAGGGGAAGGCCAAGGCTCCTGTGCTGAAATTCTGTGAAATGTCAGTATTTTACGAATAGCTGACATAAGCTTGGGGAAACCCAAATCTTTCCAAGTCGAGGAGGATAAAGCATTGACAGAGTATATAGTCTCTGTGATAGATCGAATAATGTCTCTTACAAGAAAATTCATAGGTGGGGGGATGGGATACCCTACCATGCCATCCCAATCGAAGGGAACTTCCTTGGGACTTGGAGGGAGAGCACTCAAGGATAGAATAAATCTCTCTCATTCAAAAGGTGCAGGATCAAGAATGTTGATGACATGGTTGAAAGATGCATCACTCTCTACAATGAGAATATGATTGGCCAGAGATTGCACTGCTACGACCACTTCTTCAACTCTAGGTTGAAGAGGATGCATGATAACAAAGATAGGGGATGCATCACCCTCGACAATGGGGGTGATGCTAGGAGAGGATTGCAATGGTGTTACCACCATGTCAATCAAAGGAGAAACAGGATGCGGGGAAACCACAGATGCCTAAGAATCCGAAGGGCCCTTAGGTGAGCCCCATGCTTATGGTATCTCAACAGTATTTGGACACAGATGAGTAAGGTGATCTCCTTCGCAAGTCTTTCAAAGGAACTTAGGCTTACGTTTGAGACGTCTAGGCTTCTCAATGCCCCCAGTGGTGTTCACAATGGCTGGTGACATACTCTCAACATGACAAGCAGAGGTGGGAGAGTCATCTCCTACATGATGTACATAGGTTGGAGATGCGATATTGATATGATTTATGGTAATTAGAGTGGTTCCCCCAGCATGACTAGCAGTGTTCGGGTGTGAATTGCCAATAGGACTTGTAGAAGTAGTTGACCCATCTCCAACATGACTGGCATAGGTTGGTGATGGAGCTCCAGTATGAATCACAGTGATTGTACTAGTGGTAATCTGTGGCATTTGATGCCAAGGTCCAAGGAAAGATTGACTTTCAAACATTGAAAGCCAGGAAGGATCCTTGTTTACCCCATGTCCCTATCTAGAGAGGTAGTATTCTCCACCTAATTGATTCAAAGAGGTGTGTACAAGAATCATGACTGAATTATGTGAAGAGACAAAAGTATGATAAGGACTAATCATGCGAGGATATATGTTTCCCCCTTGTGAAGGGATTCCATAAAGAGGGTAGCCCGAATGGTAAAATTGATTCTCCCCATAAGAAACACCTGGGGATACATGAGTACTCGTCATGGGGAAAGTGTTTGAAGGATTCGACATGGCGGATGAAGGATACATGGATGGGATGTAGTTAGTAGAGTAAGAACCCATCTAAGTATTGTCTTCTAGAGGAGCGTAGCTAGGACTGGATCCATAATCAGGGAGGTTCCAATCCCCTGTCATAAAAGTTGGTTCAGGGACACGACTCATATCAAACAAGGACGTAGGCAATGGGGCCATGGTGCCCCCAGATCCAATGCTAGGATTCATATAAGTGGACCAAGGAGAGGATTGCAAGGGTGAAGGCATATCAACGGGAGAATAACTAGACACCCAAGGCGCAAACTGAGTACTGAAGTTTTGCATACCATTATAAGAGACATGAGGATTCATCCCCATGAACTGAGTAGGAATCATTGGGTAAGCAATAGTAAACGAAGGAGCTAAAGGGACTCCACTATCCATAATAATGAGGACTCAATATAGACTCTTAAGGCCAACTAGTAATCAAAGATCACACCAAAAGTCAAATGACCAAAATGCATGCAAACGGGGTAAGGTGAGATTTCTATTAACATGTGTATGTGTTAGAAGTGGCCTTGGTTGTATTTTTCTATACATGTTTGATTTCTTAGTGAGTTTGCACAACATAAAGTTCCTTTCATCCGTTTAGTACCTATTAATCCATAACTTAGGGTTTTGTCTATTTTCATTTTACTTTCAAGTTTTTTACCTTTGGTAAAGGATATGTCTCATAATTGGCCATAATAATCTTCATATCAATTTCTATAGATTACTATGTATATAAACATAGTAATTTCCATAAATTCTTATAAATATTATATGTCTCAGAATGCTCATGTTAGGGTATTATCTCACATAATATTACGACAATATGAATCATGCATTTGGCTATTAGGTGAAAGTTTGCGGACTCTAATTTTTTTGTTGGTAAATGACCACAGTTCTTCAACAAACATGAACTATTGAGATATGCTAGAAAAAAAAGGATTCCTTTGGCATGCACTAGTGATATGCACTAGAAAGATAAGGATTCCTTTGGCTTAGGTCAGACTCTCTCTTTCTGATTTGGTTTTGTTGCTCCAAGTGCATTGATTCTTCTTGAAAATTTCTAGTATTAGTTGGAATCTACAATGTTGGTTGAGGCACATGATTGTGGAGAGAAGCCATTGTCCATATGAAGACAAATTGATTACAATGGGATCCACCAAGTGGGAGAGAGTGTTCAAAGAGGTCTATAACTGTAGGTATTTGTCTTTCAAGATGATTATTTTCCTAGTCCCTAAGGGTGAGTAGGTGCCTTCTTAATTCTAATGCATACTCATCCCTATTTGAAGGGTAAAAATATACTTACCGTTAACTAAATAGGCTAAGTTGAGGGCCTCCACATCTTTAGCACATTGAAAGAGCCCCATTTTTAGCCTTAAAATTTCTCCTATTTCTCCTTGGTTAAATAACAACAATGATTGTAATGAACCATGATGTTGGAATGACCTTCCTTTCCAATTCTCCTTGAAATTTTTTGTTTTTAGAGCCAAAAAAACTAGGTGACCAAATCCTATAAGATGTACATTAAAATGATAAATGAGAGTGATATATCTTTACCTATAATGTCATCTAATATATGGTAATGACACTTATCAATTGCTAAGTTTGTCATTTAGTTAGTCCTAGAGATAAATCCTTCTTACTTGGGCTCCCCTATTATACCACGTTGACATGTTTCCTTGGATGAATAGTATCACTTGGAACATTTACTTGGAACATTTATTTTGGATGAAGAGTTTTTAATCCATAATCAATCACCTACACCTTATCTCATACAATGCTAAAGAGATATAAGAAAAAAAATTTGCAACTCATACATGATTGTCAATTATGAAAGACATAAATGTTGTTAATATAATTTTCTCAATAAAAAAACATTACGGTCCTTACAAGATTGTTAATGATGAAATACATCAACACTGATAATATAATTTTCTTGGAAATCCTAAAACTGATGTCTTGTTATCACATTCAACACACAAATGATTTTATTAGAAGTCACAATACATTAAAGAATAGTTATTTAGTAGAAGTATAGGGCAAGGTAAGAGCATTTACTATGTTGATGTAATTTGTAAAACCCCTTTATGTGGTTAACTATATGGATCTCCTCAATTTGAAATTCATTTAGAAAGTTGTTGGAGAGAATGAATGTTATAGATTCCTTTGAGAGTAGAAACTCCAAGGACCATGTGAATACAAGATAAGTTTTTTTTGGAAAAAAATATGAATATAAGGGAAATATAGAAATTTTGAATATGATGCAAAGAGCGCTTTTTTAGATAGTGAAATGAAGACTAGTGTCTCTGAAAATTATATTTTCATTGTACACCCTAAGTGATCTAGTAGTTTGGGATAAGAATATAGTTCTGAGTATTACGGGGCATGCCATGGAAAAAAAATAGTTTTTGCTTTGTTCCAATAATTTTTATCTGATGCTCATGCTTTCCCTTAATGAGGTCAAAGGTTTTTGCAAAGATTTGTGATTGCAAATTATACATATTTTTCAAACACATAATTTTATCTTTCTCAAAGTGTTGTTACACTATCATTGAGGGCTATCAAAGAGAAGTTATTTTCCATTGCTTCCCATATCAAAAACACTTATTATGGATGAGGCCAGAGTTGTGACTTCCTTGGCATCTATTAGTAAATGTTGAAGGTTTATGAATACCTCATCTTGTTTGATGTTGTATGCCTCTTGTTGGTTGTTGCTTTGCTCCATTTGCTTGTTCAATTAATTGGATATTGGTTTTGAGTAGCCTCTTCGCTTTGTAACATATTTATCGATTTAGAATGGAGTCAATCAAAGAACCTAATGAAAGCCAACTTTTCTATTTGATGCCAACTTTTCTTCTCTTACCATGTGGATGGGAAATAATCACAAAAATTAAGTTTTATTAGAATATCCTTGACAATGTACACCATTAGGAGGAAGAGGCTTCATTTCTCTATTTGGCACTAAGGTTTCACTTGTGCAACTGGACTATGGGCTTATCTTTTTCGTTGTTCTTGTGGGTATTGTTTTGGAGCTCTTTTTTTTTAATGCTTGCATGTTGATTCCTTAGTCATTGATTCCATTTGCACATTGATGGCTTCACTTTTCCAGGAAACAAGTTGGGGGCATGGTTTTTTGGATTAATTGATAGTATTTCCCTTGCGTGGGTCTCTCTGGAATTGCTCTTGTGGGTATTGGTTGAAAGCTCTAGTTGTTTTATGCTTGCTCATCGATCTATGTGTCGTTGCTCCTTGTTTTTATTATTTAGGGTGTGGTAAGATAGGGTTGTGGTTATTTGGAATTGTGATTGTGGCTTGGTTGTAAGGGTGTCATTATTCTTATCCTTTGTAGCTATTTCTTTGGAGCTTTCATTTAATACTTAATGTTTTCATACAAAATCATGTCTCATTGGAGCCATTTGGAGAGTGGTGGCTTGGCCTTTTTGGTCATTTCCTTCATTGTTTCCTAAAAAAAAAATGACTTGGATATCATTAAGCCACATTGTCAATTCATTTTTAATGGTTAGGGTGCAATGAATTGAGGGTGTAGTTGTTTGGAATTAATGATGGCGACTCCACTATATGGGAATATAGAGACCAAGTGGCATTTTCTTTAGATTAATTTCATTGGTCTTCTCCATTCTCTCTCTATGTTGTTTACTTCAACAACTATAATGAATTTAGTTGGGTTTGGTTTCATTGGTGGTCGATGGTGGTCGATGGTGGTCGATGGTGGTCCTTTCATGACTGGCAAGGTGTTGCAACCTAGATGCCATGTTGATTTCAAGGTGTACTCTCTACCTTCATTGTGTTGTCTAGTGGGTTGTGTTGTGGTCACTATGATTTAGTTGTTGTTTTGTTATAGTGAGGTTTTGTTTCTCCAGAGGTATTGCCTTAGTTCTTCTAGTCTTATTGTGGCTATTGGTTTAGAGATTAGACAAGTTTAATGTTTTGGTGTGAATTCCTAAGCCACTGATGACATTTGTAGGCTAGTGGATTAGGTTTCCCAATGATTTCTTTCATCATTTCAACAACAAAAAAGTTGTAAGTTATTGATCCAGATTGTTTCTTTATCTGAATTTATGGGGGTGCAATGAGTTAGGGTGTTGCTACTTGGAATTATTGGTGCTCATTGTCAAATTTGTAACATAGTTTCTAGCGTAGGGTATTATGATTTGTGCTTGATAGGTTAGTACGTGGCCATGCTAGTTTTAATTTGAGTCTAGTGTTTTTCAAATGAATGGCTGTTGCATTTGTTTTCTAATGGATTTTAAATTTACAATCAAGCATTCCATAGATTTGATGGTTGTTATTGTTCTTTCAGTGGTATGTTAGTTGTCACTAGATGAAAACAAATATATTGGGGAGTACTTGAATAGATTGTTACTAAAATGTCTCTACGTTACATGTATTCTTGAGAAGATTTGATTTTAGCTCTTTAATAGCTGATATGCATTTTTATTGAATAGTTGTTTCTTATTTCCTTTGTTTTGAACTTCTAGATAAATTGGGAATGTTTTTTCTTATCCCTATAATTCAAGGTATTGCATTCATTTCTCTTATCATTTTCTATAGGAAATGATTGTTTCCCATGCCTTAATTTGCCATGCACTAGAATTGTAAGGGGACATATTCTCTTGTTTCCAACTTTCCCAACAACGCGAAAGTTGTCTTGCAAATTTTGGTTACTTATTCAATTGATTTCTTTCAAAAGATTAGATGTTTTGAATCCATGTATGTTATTGAAATACATTGTTGTAGAAAATCATAAACTATAATGCGAATTACTAATCCTTTCTAGATGTTTGGTGGCTAATATAGCTCCCAAAAATGCAATTTTCACATGGTCCATGTTAAACTCTAGCAACCTTAAGTAGTTTGATTCATGTTATTGTATTGATAATTTGTTATGGTCATTTTCTTTTAAGATGTGATGTTCTTCATTGTCACTTCATTGATGTTTTTTCATAAAAACTATCTTGCAAATAGATGTGTAAAGTTTTTTTTATTTACTCTTTTCTTAATTAAATTACATATAGCTATAATTCTAATTTACCATAAAAATTTATTTTAATTCTCCTTAGGAAATGAGTGTCTTTTCTAACAAGCTTCACCATACACTGAAACTCCAAAGGAATTGATCATGTTGCTCAGAATATAGCCCCTTTCGACCAACCTCCACCGTGGGAACAATTTACCAATGGAACGAGGAAGACAAGGGTGAGTACCCGTTCTTCTTTTGTGCCAGCTTGGTGACTGCATCAATCTATAGTATGCTCATTTGATTGCGATTTGTTCTTTGTTGCATATCATTGACATCCCTTTGTTGGTTTACGTGTATTGTTGCCATGTATCTTTGTTGCAAAACAGTTGAAACCTTCCATTGTTTGTTATGCCTTTGTTTAACATTGCTTCGAAAGCTTTGGGTTTTTGTTGCAAAATAGTTTAAACCTTCCATGGTTTTTTATGGCTTTGTTTAACATTGCTTCAAAATCTTTGGGTCCGTGTTTGATCGTTGCTTGAGAGCTTCGTTAATAATTGATTTCAACGTTGTCTACTTGTTCTTAACAATGAATTTACATGGGATTGCATTGCAATTTGGGAAAAGTTTATACATAGACCTTCACAATGTTTTGCCATTGTGAAAGAGTCTGAATAGAAAAGCTTTTGACATGGTTCCTAGGAAAAACCTTTGGAATAGGTTGGAAGAGATAAAAGTGCCTCTCAAGTTGAGGGCTGATGCAATAAGGATGTATGAAAACATTATTGCTAAGTTTAAAAACACTGAGGGTTGGTCAAAAGAGATTAACTGCAATATCAGAGTCAAACAAGGGTGTCCCTTGTCCCCCACCCTTTTTGGCATATACATTGATAAATTAGAAGAATGCTTGGAAAAAACAGGTTGTGTCGGCCCTACTCTCACTGGTATAGTCATCAATCTTCTTCTTTATGCCAATGATATCATTCTTATGGAAAGGAGTCCCCATGATCTTGAAAATCAACTAAGAATCCTCAAGGATTTTTGCTCCAATATGGGTATGACTTTTAATACTGATAAGACTAAGGTCATGATTATTAAATCCAATAAGATCCCTTATGATACCTTTGTATATGAAAACAACAACTTGGAGGAAGTGAATTCATACAAATATCTTGGAAATGATATTCACCACAAGCTTAATTGGAATTATAGCATTGAGAAAATGATTATTGGGGGATGGAAAGCTTATTATGGGCTTGAAAACAATTGTAAATCAGCTGAACTTTGGAGTTGGGATAAGAAGAAACTCCTCTTTGAGACTC
>SNQJ01S0006353.1:73498-84447 GCA_010110895.2 Picea sitchensis
TCTCATTTTCAAAATATTGATCACACTACCAACCTTCCTAACCTCTTAACTCAACAAAAGTATGGTGATCTTGGAAAGCTTCTCTTAATGCTTTTTGAGCACAGAAACAAAATTCTAAAGAATCACAAGTAATCACTTACCCTTTTAAGGTATGATAGACCAATTAGGTCTTAGTGGACCTTAATCATCATCATCATCATCATTGCATTGTTATTATGTTTTCTTCTCTATGCTTGAATGGTTTTCATGTATCTCTATTGCAGGAAAAGTGAAACCTCTAACTCTTACTGATGAATTTGTTTAATACTCTTGGGTGGGATTTGGATCCATCTTTGAGGCCTTTGCAAGCTAGTAAAAGAACCACAACTTAACAGCGTATGCTTCTCTGTTGCTGCTCATACTGTACTACAGAGGATATTTATCATCAACGTTTCACGAACGAGGATAAACATGATCTATACCGTCCCCATTTTACTAAAAGGCGCAGACTAACATAAATTACTAAGCTTTAACCTAAGGCTCTCTCGATCCACTACACTAATGGCTACGAGGGCATCTTTAATTTTCTCTAGGAGTGACTATAATACTTACGCATTCAGAGTCAAGCTTGTTATCACGGGGAGTCCGCCCGGCAGCAGATTCAAACTTTTGGGAAGGTCCTCCTCCCTACATGATACATACGCAGTGAGCAATATCAAGTGCTTTCAAAGATTGTCATAGACTTCACAGTACGTATTTCCTTCCACGCATGAACTGGTGGATTGACTACAGCTATGAGGAGTGGAAATTGAGAATCCACGAGACTCGTACTCGAAACGGATCTGTGTTCTACTCCTCAACTATTTAAACCCTATTGAGAATTCACCATCACTTCCAGTCTGCCAGGTCAAAAGGTGCCCTGGTGCCCATTGTAAAAAATAATTTGCTTCAAAAGAAATGCGGCGACCGTGATCTGTGATACAGCGGTATCATTCCATTCCACAGCTTTCTGGAGGAGAGGAGCTTCTACCTGAGCTCTGCAATGTCGGCCTCGTCAAAGTGATTCTCTGAAATCCAATCTCCCGTGGTCGGATCCCCCATTTAGAACGCCCCTCTTATTTAGAATTTAAGTTCAAATTTCAACCCGCCTTTCGAGCCCACCTCTTTACCCAGTTCAAATTTCAGCCATCCTTTGGAGCCCGCCTCTTTACCCAGTTCAAATTTTTCAACGTATATGCATGGATGCATTCCATGGCGTATGGCATGACAATTGCATCGCTAACTATGCCATACATTACAGCTCATCGTCATCGAGCGCTGGGATTTCTCACGTCAGAGGTGACACGGTAACGGTGGTTTGTATCACGGCGTTTGGATGAGTTGACTGCCGGATTAATGTGCTGCCGACCGAGGATAAATTCGTCGGAATCAAGGATCCGCGGCTATTGGAAAAGGTTCATTTCGTTTGCCGTTTAGCTTACGCCTAAGTAAATTGCTTCTGTTCATTTTCTTGATGGCAACAATCTTATTGATTGAGCAATTAATCGCCTTCCACACAATCCCATAGGACGAACAAATCACTCATACTTGGAAGGCTTCCTTGTGAACCCGGATCCCATAAACGTAACCTTTATGACCATTCGTTTCCACTGTTTGGTTTTTATTTTGCGAGACTCTATGACCGGAAACATTTCATCTTCTGCCATGGACCTCACCTTGGGAAGAGGAACCTCCCATTTACCAGATTTATCCTTTCTTTTTTGCTTGATTGTATTACTCAGCACCTTAGCACGACTAGTTGCTTCACGATCTAGCAAGTACGCAGGCATTATTCCCTTTTGGACATTGGCATCTGCCTTTCGTCTGTTTGTCTTTTGTTCGTTTGCATTTTCTTCATCAAAGCCTTCTCTGCATAACGCTTCTTGGAAAACATATTACCCTTGATACCCAAAGCCTTTTGGGCAAATGCAGCTCGCTTGTGCACTTCACGAACCTCCTTCTTGCGCTTCTTCTCAAAATAATTCAAACGGTACCCATGTCGCTTGCTGTGCAAATCTATGTAATCTCACTAAGGAATTTTGACTGACCAGGTTGGATCCGTGCTGCGAATGGATCGCTTCTTAATGCTGAATAAGATGTGTTACTTCCAAAAAAAAATCTCCAAATAAAGTCCAAATGGTCAAACCTGATCCACAACACATGAAATCCACACATGGACGAGCTTCCAACATAGAAAATGATGCACTGAACACTATTAAATTTTAGATGAGGAGACATTGTACACCAATTACACACAAAACAAAACAGTTGTATAGATAATGTTTTATCTTGCTAGTTGCGAGTGTTGCTAGGTGTGAGTGTTGAAATTAAATTTTTGTTTTGGCGTTTTTCTTTTTATACATTAATGTTATTGTGGGAATTGAATCCGAGTGAGAAGGATAACAATCATTTTTTACGACCATCCAAATTACATTTAATTGATAATTTTTGTTTTGAATATAACAATAATTGATATTTTAAATAAAAAGCTAAACTTTAATATTAATAACAAGTTAATGAAATTGGCCTAATTTTGGCCACGAGCTTAAAATTTTGATGGGTTAGGTTTCAGTACTAATAAGGTGGATTTTAATACTAACAAATACTATATAGCAAGATAGCAGAGTGAAAAATAATGTTAGCTTTTTGTTGGAATACGTAATTTCTATCTACCACCATTAAATCAGAACATTCTACTCAACCACCGATATTGTTCATCCACCGCCTCTTGTAAAATGTTAGCTTTTTGTTGGAATACGTAATTTCTATCTACCACCATTAAATCAGAACATTCTACTCAACCACCGATATTGTTCATCCACCGCCTCTTGTAAACACTCCAGAATCATCCACCGACACTCCAGATGGTTTCAGGAGGCTCCAGAAGTTTCCTCTCCCTCTATAAAATCAAGCATTGTAACCATTCAGCTGTGTGTTCAATAGAATCGCCATTTGTTGTGTGTATTTCGGTGTTTCTTTGCCTCTTCCCACTCATCGTGGTATCAGAGCGAGGTGAGCGAACTGTTGTGAGAGTTTGAGAGGAAGCCACAGCTTCCAAGAGAGTCGTGAAGGCCGTGAGGAGAGGGCCGTGAGTGTTAGCTTCTGCAGCAAAAAAAACGTAGAGTTGAGAAAGTCGCAGCCTCCAAGAAAACCGTGAGTGTTGTGCTGACCATGAGAATTGGAGATCACCTGTTGTCCTTGAGAATTGGAGTTAAGGGCTGTAACAATCCCGTGAGAGAAGAAATTAAGTCCGCAGTTGATTCCATCGGCCTTAGGAGGAACACGAGAGCCGAGGGTTCGAGAGCAGCAGCGACAATGGGTATTGATTTAATTGCGGGTGGAAAGAGCCAGAAGACTAGGCGTGCTGCTCAGCTCCAAGTTTGGCTATTCTGGTAACCTCTCTCAGCTCCTTCAATCCGTTTAGGATTTTGTTCCACCATAAATCAAGTGCGTAAAGGTAAAAAATACATCCATTTTTTAGGTTTAGCAAAGCTTGGGGATTGAGATAGACAGGTATATTTTTCTCTGTATTTGTGACATGTTGGAGTTAACGCTGTAATTTTAGAGCCATTTAACAATCTGGGTGGACTGATTGGTAATCTTGGATAATTGTGCATTGAAAAAGTATAGCTGGGCATTATACAAAAAAAAATTGGGTTTGATTTTTTTTAAGAAAATGGCATCAGGCATATTTCAGCAGCTCATGATTCCAACATTTTCTGGAAAAAATTATGATAATTGGGCATTTAGAATGAAATTAGCATTTGATTCATATGAGCTAACATATATAGTAATGAATGGCTATACTGAACCACAAGATGAGTCTATTTTGAATGTTGATGAAAAGAAAAAGCTTGATGAAAATAGGCAAAAGAGTAAAAGAGCTTTGCAGATAATTGGACAAGCATTGGATGATTCGGTTGTTGGAAGGATTAAACCAGCCACTACAGCCAAGCAAGCATGGGACATTCTAGAGACGGCTTATCAAGGCACTAGCAAGGTAAAAATTGCCAAACTCAAAGCACTTAGAAGGGAATTTGAAAAATTTCAAATGAAGGATTTTGATTCTATGGATCATTTACATGTCATTAATTCTGCGGAGTTGGTTAATCAAATTAGGCAAAATGGTGATGAGCTAGTGGATTAGAAGGTTGTAGAAATTTTTTTAAGAAGCTTGCCTAGAAAATTTGATGCAAGTGTTGTGGTAATTGAAGAATCTAAAGATTTAACTATATTCTTGGATGAGTTGTGGTTGGCTCCTTAAAGGGTATGAAGGCGGGTTGAACATGAATGACAATGCCTAATTGGAGCATGCATTCAAAACACAAATGAAAAGAGCATTTTGGTGAGGAGGAGGAAGGAAGAGAGGAAATCCAGATTTGGAGGAAGAGGAGAGGAAGAAATAATTTTCGAGAGAAAGAAAGTATCAAGACCAGGAGGAAGGAGAAATCAAGGGAAATTTCAACTCAAGGAAAACAATTACAATGTCGGGCATCTCAAAGGTATGAAGAAGGAATTTGAGATGACAAACTGGGGGTTAATGAACTATTTTCTTGGCATTGAAGTCACTCAAAATGATAAAGGCATTTTCATATGTCAAGGTTACATATGCAAGAGATGTTTTAAAACGGTTTATAATGATAAACTGCAGTCCAGTTTCTACATTGGCAGTTGGCACAAAACTAAGAAGAGAACAAAATGAGATGGATTTTGACTCAACCATATTCAGAAATTGGTTGGAAGTTTGATGTATCTTACAACTAGGCCAGATATAATGTATGGAGTTAGTTTGATTTCTAGATTCATGGAGACACCAAAGAATTCACATTGGCAAGCGGGAAAAATGTTATTAAGATACATTGCAAGAACTATGAATCATGACATACTGTATTCCACTTCAAATAATATGCAGTTGGTTGGATACACAGATAGTGATTTTGCAAGAAGCATTGATGATAGAAAGAGCACATCTGGATATGCATTTCATTTTGGAACAGGAGTTGTGGCATGGGCATCAAAGAAACAACCAATAGTGACAATCTCATCAGAAATGAGAATATGCTTAGCGGTACATGTTAGCATGTCAATGATGCGGATGTGAAGAATTTTGAAGGAATCTAATGCACAATCAAGAAAATGCTACTACAATCTAATGTGACAACAAGTCCACCATTGCACTATCAGAGAATCATGTTTTCACAAGGAGACAAAGCATATCGACACAAGATATCATTTCATTCGAGAAATTGTCAACAATGGAGAACTCATCCTACAACATTGTAGATCAAATGAGCAACTTGCAGACATATTTACACAGGCTTTAGCACAAGACCAATTTGAGTATTTAAAAGAAGCATTGGGCATTGTAAATATTAATGTATTAGTAGTAGAAATTAGGAGTGTTGGAATACTTAATTTCTATCTACCACCATTAAATCAGAACATTCTACTCAACCAGAGCCAACCAGATGGTGCATCCGATTGCCTCTTGTAAACTTACTCAGAATCTTCCATAGACCTCCAGGATGGTTTCGGGAGCCTCCAGAAGGTTCTTCTCCCTCTTTAAAATCATGCATTGTAACCATTCATGTGTGTGTTCAATAGAATCACCATTTGCTGTGTATTTACATTTCTTTACTACCCCACTTCCAGCACTGACAGTATAGATACTTTGGATGAATGTCAATAGGGTCTCTTACTGAGGTCAACAATGGATTCAATCTGCAAAGTGGCCTTTGGGATCGAGGTGAACAGCTTAACAAATACCAGCTCTGGAGCAGAGGCATCTTTTACAAAGGCTTTTGATACTGCAAGTTCTATGCTTTTGTGGCGTTATACCGACCTTACTTGGAAATTAAAACGATGTAACATCTGGTCCGAGGCTACCATGAAGGAAATCATCAAAAGGGTGGATGATTTTGTCTACAAGGTCATTCAGAGAAGAAGACGTGAGATCAGTGCGCAAAATAATTATGTAAGAGAAACCCCTCCCAGCTCTAGTCTTGATTTGGAACATATCTCACAAGCAAATGTTTGATTTTCCCTTTTCACATTTTCACTGTCTGCTAGTGCTGGTACTCATGACATTGTTTCTGTGTCTCTGGCTTAAAAAATATTTACAGTTAAAACCAGACATACTGTCTCGCTTTATTGCATCGACTGAGAAAATTCCAGAGAATGACTCTGACAAGTATCTACGAGATATTGTTCTGAATTTCATGGTAGCTGGCCGGGAAACAACTGCAATTACCCTTTCTTGGTTCCTTCATTTGCTTTGCAAGAACCCAGATGTTGAAAAAAGTATTCTTCAAGAAATTAATGACATGGTCAAGGTGAATGAATGTGTGTCCATGGAATAATCTTTGACCATGTTTGTTGAAAGCCTGACTCATAAAGTATTGGAAAAGATGCACTATCTTCATGCAGCTTTATCAGAGACCTTGCGCTTATACCCGGCTGTTCCTGTGGTAAGAAACTTGTATTTTGTGGCAGGCATTTAGGCAAACTCAACATTCTGTTGAATGATTATTTTTCATGAGCAATTGTATCTTGTTAGTCTTGTTTCCCCTCAACTAGATATCCACTCTTAAAATTTTAATTCCAGGGAACAGAAGATATCATATAATATATACATATTTCTGTTGCCTTTCTGTACTTGCCCAAACCAATTTCTCTCATGACTTGTGTTTTGGAAAGAGATAGATAAGTTCATATGAATTTTGGATTCCTATGCTTAGATTATAAGCTGTTGTCAGCCCAGATTTTAGTGTAATTTTAAAAGAAAATGCTCATCCTTATCCCATTTTAATTTAAAGATGAAAGAATATGGCTCATCATAAATCGAAAAAACATTTTGCAGGATATGAAGTATGTAGTTTCTGATGACATCCTTCCAGATGGATTCAAAATCAAGAAAGGTGATATGATGTGCTATCTTCCTTATTCTATGGGAAGAATGACATACCTTTGGGGAAGTAATGCTGAGGAGTTTCGACCCGAGACATACCTTTGGGGAAGTAATGCTGAGGAGTTTCGACCCGAGAGATGGCTTAAGGATGGAATCTTCCAACCTCAATCACCATTCAAATTCACTGCATTTCAAGTAAGTGACGTATGCATTATTGTTAATATATTGTGAAAAGTAACTTTGACCATGTCTCTAGATGAATAAGGTGTATGCTTCGCTTGCAGGCTGGACCTCGCAATTGTCTTGGCAAGGATTTTGCATACTTGCAAATGAAAATTGTTGCTGCTGTTCTTGTTCGTTTCTTCAAATTTCAAGCTGTTGAAGGTATTGAAGTGAGATATCGTCCTGCACTCACATTACATATGAATGAAGACGGGCTAAATCTTCGAGTAAATCCTAGATTAGATTGTTGATCACAACTTTTACTTGGTAGTAAGACAGTGTACACTGAAAGCTTTCATTAGTATATATAAATTGAAGTTTTCTTAGCTAAAGGCATCTAGTATAGAGCCCAAATGTTCTAGGACAGCATGTTTATGGCATCTCATGCTTATCTGGAATATGAAATTTCTCATTTGTCTAATAAGAGTTACATTTTATTTGTTTCAAGAATGGTATAAAAAGTAAAAGAGTTTAGGGAAGACACTTGAGTGACACTTTCTAATATAATAACTTAGATTTATGTTATCCAGAATTGAAAGGAATCAAATCCTTTGAAGTGTAGGTTTTTTGAACATTTAAAATGAATCTAAACTTATTGTAATTTCATTCAACTCAATAGAACCATAAATCAAAACTTATATATATAACGATCTTATTTGTAGTATTTCTATATATATCTAAATTTGATATTTATCATTTTATTTTTTTATCTAATAATTTTTATATTAAATATACATATTAAATCTCTCTCCTTTATATATATAGATATTTTTGTTTTCATTTGTCTAAATATTATACTAACATATATTATTATTATTATTATTTATTACAAATATTATATTTATTTTGAAACAAACATATAATAATACAATAATAACAAACATAACATTATAACTGTTACCTCTATATGTAAAATTTGAAATACAACATTAAAATCACATAAAACAATATATACTACCTCATATCAAACCTTTATAAGGCCACAAGCCAATTTGCCAATAACCTGCTCCAAATAACTTCCTTAACTATCTTTTTAGTTTCCAATTTTTCCGGGGGTTTATTTTTTGTGTCCATTGAATAACATGGATCTATTGTATGTTAGAATCATTTATTCCATTACTAGTTGATTATCTTTGATGCAATATTTCTGTTAACATTCTGAATTTTTTTTTTTTTTTTTTAAAAGTCATTATTGTATGACAAAATCATTTATTTCATTGTGAATTGATTATCTTTATATAATATTTCTGTTATTTAACATTTTGAATTGATTTCTGATTTCTTTTTCTAAATTTTAAGATATTTAAATCATTATTGAAATTTATGTTGAAATTTATGTGTGGTTAGCTTTTGCTATGCCCAATATGCTAAGTTAATTATTTGCAATCCTTTTAAAAAGCCCATAGCATTATAACTTGCCATTTATTTTGTTTCAAACAAAGGAAGTTAGCCCATTGTCCTTTTAACTTTTGTTTGAATCTTAGTTCTTGATAATCATTATAATGTTATCTTTATAATAAGGAAGAATGATTCAAACATATTCACCAGGAGTTAATTATTATTTCTGTTATTTAACATTTTGAATTGATTTCTGATTTTTTTTTCTAAATTTTAAGATATTTAAATCATTATTGAAATTTATGTTGAAATTTATGTGTGGTTAGCTTTTGCTATGCCCAATATGCTAAGTTAATTATTTGCAATCCTTTTAAAAAGCCCATAGCATTATAACTTGCCATTTATTTTGTTTCAAACAAAGGAAGTTAGGCTATTGTCCTTTTAACTTTTGTTTGAATCTTAGTTCTTGATAATCATTATAATGTTATCTTTATAACAAGGAAGAATGATTCAAACATATTCACCAGGAGTTAATTATTTTCTATCCTTTTAAAAAGCCCATGGAATTATAACTTGTAGTTTATTTTGTTTCAAACAAAGGAAATTGGCCTATTTTCCTTTTAACTTTTGTTTGAATTTTAGTTTTTATAAGCATTATAATTTAATGTTTATTTCAGAAGGAAAAAAGATTTTTGTTTCAAACAAAGGAAGTTGGCCTATTTTCCTTTTAACTTTTGTTTGAATCTTAGCTGTTGATAAGCATTACAATTTTATTTTTATCTCATAAGGAAGAAGGATTCAAACCTATTCACCATTATTGTGTCTAAATTCACATTAAGACTAACATTCTATTTGTTGTGTGTCCCCTTGTTAAACCTATTCACCATGATTGTGTCTAAATTCACATTAAGACTAACATTCTATTTGTTGTGTGTCCCCTTGTTATGGATGCAGAGCATTTGACCATTGTTTGTACAATTAGGTTGTTATGTGCTTGATTTTTGAAAGCACTCTAATTCTATTGATCACCAAATCATCGATTCCTCCTTTGGTTCCTTTCTCTTAAGGATCTTTGTTGAATACTATCATGGTCTAAATTCACATTAGGACTAACATTATATTTGTTGCATGTCCCCTGTAGAGCATTTGACCATTGTTTGTTTGTTTGTACATTTAGGTTGTTATGTGCTTGAGTTTTGACCATTGTTTGTTTGTTTGTACATTTAGGTTGTTATGTGCTTGAGTTTTGACCATTGTTTTTCTGTTTGTACATTTAGGTTGTTATGTTCTTGAGTTTTCAATGTAGTTTAATTCTATTCTATTGATCACCAAATCATGGATTCCTCCTTTAGTTCCTTGCTCTAAAGGATCTTTGTTGATTACTTGGATTGCCAGGCAGTTATTCCAAGAGTGTTTCGCACCGTTGTGTGCTCTACCTCACGTTCATGTCTTTTGTTTTGTTTGTGATCTTGTTTTGTTTGTTATCAAGCTTCTCTTTTTGTATGTGTCTATTGGTTTCTTTCAACATCTTGAATCAGTTTCTAGTTTTTGTGTTGTATAAACATTTTCTTTTACTAGTTTCTCTTTCCTTGGAAAAACAATACACATAATCAGGGTGCTTGCCTTGGTCATCCATTAGGGAAGCACCCATCACGTTTTTTGGTTCTTCGCTTAGGAGCTTCAATAATACAAAAGTAAGGCTTTTACTCTCAATATAAGTGTATAATATTTTCTATGGTTATTAAAATAGTTCGATACGTTCTATAGTTAAGTCTTGGACCATATCTTGTATGCTTAGTTTCAGATTTTAATGATTTCAACTAAATAAGTAATAAATGATGAGAATAATAAAAGGTTTCCATTTGCATTGGATGAGTATCTTGAAATTCAATAATTATGCATCTCATGCATTTGTTACTTTTAGAGTCGGTTACAAAAATGTGCATTGTTGTTAAATATACATCTATCTAAAGTATGTGAATTGTTGTTAAATATACATCTATCTAAAGTAATTAAAAACAAGATCAAAGTACTAAATTGGGATTTGATAGTCATGCTTTCAAAATTTAATTTGGTACTTCGAGAATTCAATTTTGGAATTTTTAGAATCCAATTTTGTACTTTATAAACACTGATTTTACACTTTCAAATCATCAAATTTTCCCAACATCTATAAGGCATTAGAAAAATCTAAGTTCATATTTAATACAATAGGCTTTAAAAGTTGGACTTATATACTATTTTAATTGTACTAATTCTAGGTTGAAAAAGGATTTCCACAAACTTCCTTGGAGGATTGTCAAAACGAGACATGCATATGACTACTCATTGTTAGTTGTTGACAAGTTTTATAACATGGAGTAATTATTCCCTTACAAGAACACCATCACAAACCTAGAAGCAATCAAGTTGTTCTTCCAACTCATATAAGTACATTTTTTTATTGCTAGAGTCCATCATCTCA
>SNQJ01S0006353.1:84457-98278 GCA_010110895.2 Picea sitchensis
TTGCAAGTTAGGTGGAGGTGGAGCTTGGCCCAGATTTGTATACATTTATGTACACACTCCCTTATATTTTCTATGTACAGAGTACTGATGTGTGTCTAACCATTTCTGTTACATAACCCCTTTCATGGATTTCATTTCAGGTCAACAGTTTTAAAGTTTTAGAGGGTTTTAAGGATGTTTTTTTTTTGAAACGGTTTCAGGGGTTGTATTTAAAGGGTTTCAGGTTGTAGGTTTTTAGGGTTGTTTACAGGACACATAACATAGCTTTCAGTAAAGAGTCAAGAGGATGGGTGGGTAGGTAGGCCCTTGGTCCTAGATTTTAAACTAGGGCTCTAATACCATGTGTAAGGTCTCTTCCAACAGAGCCTTATAAAACATAAATTTAAATAGAGAAATGTTATCTTTACATCTTTACAATTCCTTATTTAGCATATAACCGTTCATAACCATTCATTATTCAGCATAATTAAAATTTATGAGCAACATCATAATAAACTACATATTCAACATATTGAACAACATAATCATAAACAACATAACACAGCATAATAATAAAAATGCATACCTCTAATTGATGCTATTGTTGTTCTCCAACTCTGCCTGATGCTCTGCCCAAAACTGAATAACCTCCCAGCCAGCTAGGAACAAAGCCTCTCTGGCTCCCTAGCTCCAGGATTCCGTAAGGATTCCTGGCCCCCGAGCCAAAAACTCCCAGCAACAGGTGCCCCCTGTCTCAGTCCACCAATCTCCAACAATTTCCTCAAGCAAAAACTAGTACCATCCTCCAGCAAACTACTACAACCCCCAAACCAACAATACAGTCCTCCCCTATCTCAAAATGATGCTCTCTCCCTCAAAAATCCAAAAGTTCCCTCTCGAGTGTTTTTCCCTTCTCTTATCCTCATTTCCCCCTCTCCCATTCACCACCTTCTCCCTTTCATTAAGACTCACCCACTTTATCCCTCCATTCAATGCCAACCACCTTATCCCCTTTCTCTTTAATGGTTCCATTATTCGATACATTAAGTCTCTATTTAATAAATTGAAATTTATTAAACTCAAATTCATTAACTAAATATTTAATCATGAAATCAATTAATTAATTAATTAATATACATTAAACAATTATTTAAATCATGACAATTGATTAATTACTTAGAGTTGTTACAAGGTTGCAGCATGTAATTTAACCTTAAACGGTCCACGTTCTAAGGGTGCATAACTTCAACGGTCCTCCCAGCCTCAGAACACACTACTCATCAGTCTCAACAGTGACTCACCCCCGAGCTGGGACTAAACTCCACCCAGGAAAATGAATTCTTAACCAAGATAATGTATCTCAAACAACATGAAAAACTCTCTGACATGTGCCAACTCAAACTAACATCCTATAGTCCCTCATTCCCCACATGCATGTCCCACCCCAGGAAATGTGCCCCTTATCTTCTCAACATTCCTCCGGCTTCCCCATTTCCTTTCTGGGGCTTCAAAAACTGGTCAGACAGGAAGTCTCAAATCCCTATAGCTACATTTTGGCACCTTCAGGAAAACAATTCCCAACAAGTCTCTCACCTAGAGAGAATTTCTCATGGGCCTAAAAACATGTCTCTTCAGTATCCCGCGGGCCTAACAACCTGTTTCTTTAGTCCATATCTTCAATTAACCAAGTACAAGAACATGTACAACTTAGTACTGGTTCGGGTAAGGTACAGGGACGTTGGACAGTTGAAATCCGTGAGTCCAACGAAAATACATAAAATAATGGAATGCATGGGAAATGCACGAAGTCCAATCTCTTTTTATGGATGTGCCCAACTTGACACGTGTGTGGTTCTTTCACCAATATTTCATCAACAACGTTAAACTTTGACAAGGATACAATAAGGGTTGTTTACTGTGTGTTGGAGATAATGCTTTCATTAATGTATTGTGTTGAGTTTAGAGTTAATTTGAGATACATTACGAGATTGTTGAGATATTCTCTCAACTTTCATATCCATGTTCAGAATAAGTTGGATGTAACACCAACTATATAAATATCTGTAATCTATGTACAATGTCTCCTCGTCCAAAATTTAATAGAGTGTTGAGTACATCATATTCTATGTTGAAAGCTCATCCATGCTTGGATTTCATGTGTTGTGGATCAGGTCTGACCATTTGGACTTTATTTGGAGATTTTTTGGTAGCAACACATCTTATTCAGCATTAAGAAGCGATCCATTCGCAGCAAGGATCCGACCTGAACAGCAAGGATCATTAATATTGGCACGTGAATACATTTATATTTATATCACAGATATAGGTGTCTTTTTGCATCCCAACTCACCATCCTAAGCACAGTTGTATTTACATTTACAGTTGGCCTTCATCCAAGGGGTATTACACATGGGGTAGACGTGGCTCATTCATTCTCATGCATGAACCCGCTTAGCATGTTATTTAGGAGTTCCCCCGCTTGTCAAATCCTGGGTGACAGGGAGATATTGAAGTTGAGCAAGGTTGTATGGATGCGCAGACTGGTGCGTGAGACAAGGAGGATTTCACTGGTATGGAGAATGGAGGTTTTAAATGTTCGCATGAGGGACTTAACATTGTATCTGATGGTTTCCATCATTATTCAAAACATAAGCATGTTTAATGTATAGGCTTTGGTGGTGGATTCCGTCAGCGGGGTTCTGAGAAAGATTGCAAGTCCATCATCCGTCTGATTAGACTATGCATTCGTGATAAAATTGGTGCCTTGGACTCTTCAAAGAGGTGGGAGAGGCAGGAAGGTTCGTGGAGATTTGAAGAATTGTAAGCATATGGTACCGAGGAAGGGAAGTCTCGTTCCACCATCAATGGAAAAGACAGGGACGTGGAAGGTCGCCATTTTTATATATAGTGGACACTAGGATGAAGTACAACTTCGAGAGATGGAGTTTGGCAATCAGATAGCCACTTCAATTGGAAATGCATCTTTTGCATTTTTTGATAGCGACCATAAGGTAAGCAACTGTTGTCACGATTTTTTGTGGGTTGGATTGCTTGGAGATAAAAGGGGCATTTTGAAGAAGATAAATGTAGTCTTTGGCTTATCTTTGAGGGAGAGTAATTGGTCTATTAGCAACCTATTTGTAACTCTTGATTGGGCTTTTAGGGATGAGAATATTTTTGGCTTTGTAAGGATATACAAAGTCTCATTCTCTGGTTTAGGTCTGGGTGCTTTAGACATGGGGCGTTTTTTTCTCTATTTGAAGAAATCGCAGAGTCTTCATAGCACCATAGAAAATGGGAGAAACGATAGTCATCAGGGTATGGATACAAAAGAGAAGGAGTTTTTGGATCGACGCTTGTTTATCTTGGTAAATTATCTTAATTCAAAGGTATCCTTTGTATTGGATACTTTGATTGTTCATTGGGATATGGTTGGCCAACTACAAGACGAGGTGGTAGTCTTTGAGAAGTCAGGTGGAAGTAATGCAATTTAACTCTATTCAGAGAAATTCGGCTCAGCTATCGGATTCAACCATGGTTAATGAGTGTTAGTCTAGAAGGGGGTTGACTACCATTCCAAATCCAATTTTTCCAATGGAGCTCAAAGACAAGGAAGATGTTGAATATGGGGAGGTTCCAAAATGATTTATTTCTCTCGAATAATATGTTTTGTTTTTCTGTATGCATAAACGATAAATATTACCTCATATACACTATATTTCATATATACTATATTAACATAAGTAGATTTTGGTCCCAAAGGGGTTGGATCCAATGGTGGAAAGCGAGGATTTTTTCATCATTGGGCAAGGTTCAATTCCCATGAGGGCCTAACCTGAATCCATGAGGACACCTTGAGGTAGTGATCAAACGTGTGGTTGCACCCAGAGATATTATATTAAAAACGATATCGTGACATGTGCACACATAAGTGGAGGAAATCCCACCCCCATGTCCTTCAATTTTGTAAGTCCCCAAGGTGTAGGATAGTCGGTGACAGAGTGTGTTATTAAGGCACTCCGTAATGTTAAAGACATCGGTTCGAAAGTTACAGGGACAAAAAATCCAGCCATGTTAAGGGTTAATGTGGCTCGGTCCGAGTGTTATCCCCGGGTGATTTTGATAGCTTAGATTCCCCTGAGTCACGGTTTCTTAGCTATAGGCTAGTCCCGCAGGTCATGAACAAACTAGCAAACAAAAAAAAAACATAAATAGATTTTGGGAAAATAGTATAGACAGGAGGGAAAAGTGGATGTTAGCTAGGATGGGAAAACTCGATTTGTGATGATCTTCAGTTTTCAATTATGTACTCATCAGTCTTGGCCACGCATTTCTATTAATAAAAATCTCCCAATCTATGTGAAAAAAAATGTTAGTTTTTTTACCAAAACTTATGTAAATGTCACAAGTGAGCAATTTTTAGGTGTTAACAATAAATTCTGACCCACAAACATTTACCTATTACTAAAAAAAAATAGATAATTCAAATATTTTCATTTGTATTTATTTAGCTAAATAGTTTTTAATGTATATTTCAATGTAAATATGAAATTTCAATGGATTGTACAACCATTAACAAGTCTCACAAAGAATTTATATATATTAAAAAAATGAAAAATATAAATAATGATATCTATAATAAATTAAGAAAAAATAAAATTAACATATTTTTTTTTATATGTTAGAAAATTATGTTTATTTCTAAATTTAAGATTTATTGAATTCTATTCTTTAAAATCAACAATCTTAATAATCAAATTTACAAAGCCATATTTCATAGTAGTAATCAAATGTACATAATACTGAGAGACGTAAAGTCAGCCCATGAAAATAAATACTTTTTTCTTTAGGAAGTCATAGAAGTCAAAGTGTTTGTTCATGTTTTATAGTAAAGATAATAGATATATTGGTCACGAGAGCCAGTAGTATTGCCGATGAAGAGCATGTGGAAATATCACTAAAATATTTGTTAGAAGTTTTAAGGAAAAATAGGAAATATCACTAAAATATTTGTTAGAAGTTTTAAGGAAAAATAATTATGATGAAAATCAATTAAATAAAATGATAAAAAAAAAAAATTAAAATATATATATATAAAGTAACTACTAACAAAGTGGTGGCCAGCCAAAATTATATATATATAGAGAGAATAATCACTAATAAAGTGGTGGCCAAAATTATTTATATATATATATATAAAGTAATCACTAACAGAGTGGTGGAAAAAATCCGAAGGACGAGAAATATAAATGTCACATTCACTCCTTTAAACACCTTGAGAAGAATTCTTGATTCAATATAAAACCTAATAAGAGCACTCTCACAAAGGAGTTTATTGCAATTTGTGCTTATATGGTAAAGTATACATTTGAAAGATGGAGAGGTCATTGGAAGTTAAGCTAAAAGACAACACTATGTGAATCTTACACATGACAGATTTAAAAAACTAGCATCTACTAAGTATGTTCACAATAACAATTATCAAATTTATTTTGAAAATACAAAAATATATAGTTTTTTTTTAATCATGAGAATTGGTAAGTTTTAGTAGGATCAAGTCTATTGGTAACCATTATAATCCAAGAATATATTCAACAATTTACAAATAAGATATACCAATAACAGGTCGAGATGTCTAAAATCCCACCAAAATGAACCTCTATTTTGAGAGTTATCTACCCTTCTAACCTTATCATAATAGACCAACATATATAATTTGAAGAAAAAATAAAAATTAAAACACATACACAAAATGTTAATAAAATGAAAGCACAAAACTTAGTGAAACCGTGAATCTTTTTACAAATATTTGTAAATCAACATAATAACTTGAACCGACATGAATAAAGTTCATCGTTCATAGCACCATAACATGTATTTATGAGTCCCTAGAAGGGATCTAAAGGTTGAGATAAATAACATGAATGTTCTTTTTTCTTCGAAAAAGTTTTTAATTTTAAAATCTTTTTTTTAAAAAACAAAATGTAACTTATACCATATTTAAAAATTTAATTTAAATTTAAAAAACAAATGGTGAAAGATGTTGATAATTTCAAATTACTATTTATTTTTAAATAATAAATATGATTATCATTATTTTTCATTTAAAAAATATAAAAATGATTAAATTTAATTTAAATTGAAATCTTTATATTTTTATACATAATTGTGTGTATCATATTCTATAATGTATCTTATGTTACAACTACTTTATTCAAAACATCTTGTGTGTAGTTATTCCACTCCCGAACAATTATAGTAAATGATAATATTCTATAATGTATTGTATGTTACAACTACTTTATTTAAAACATGTTATGTGTAGTTGTTCCATTCCCTTTAAAAGAATAGAATGATAAAATAAGAGACCTCGCACACATAGAATGTAGTGTATTGTAGTGTCTTCATTATTTAACCCCTATTATATAACCGCCCCAAAACGATACCAATAAACTAAATGCATCTAATATCATTATTTAAATATGAATAACATGAATCCAACTCATTTATCATTCACAAACCAATGTATAAATTGTTATAAATTTAGAGTTTATGCAAAACAATAAAAACCTATGAATTAAATTGATAGACATAGATAAAGAATATTTATATTTTAAAAATAAATGAGAAATTGATTGTAAGGGATGGACGTTCCTCCCAACCGCGGATTTGTTGTTCCGAATTTCAGTAGAAAATCACCTCTGAGATGGGGCTACGATTCCACAAAAAAGAGTGTCTCTCTCACAACCCAATTCACTCTCACAATGATCTGAAAATAGTGGGCTGACTTGTTATGCTATGAAAGCACCCTCTACTTCATTAAAAATAAGCTTTACAGGACCTTGCTCCATGTGTTAAAATATGCAAGATAAAATTATGTGTTAAGTTCATGCTTCTTTTAAATGTTTATGTGTGAGCTCTTTGCAAGATTAAATATGTTATTTTCATAAATACATCAACAAAAATAACTTGCATAAAATAATAACCAGCAAACACTCACAACAAGAACACCATGATAAAGGAGTTCACCCCTCTCCGGGCTACATCTCCTTGAGCCTCCATCAATGGACCTGGCTCTCTGCGATTAATTTGTCAAAAATTATTTTACAAGCTGTTGCTCAACTCCAATGGAAATTATGACTATACCATTGGGTTCATAATACATAAAAACCCCAAAAATGATTAATAGAACTCTGAAAACGGATCATCGCTCTTCCGGGCATGACCTCTTCTACATGTGGCCTTAAGCTTTCCTGAGCTTCTCTTTGGAAAAAACAATTGTAAAAGTCCTCAAATGGATCTGAAACCTATCCCAATGTGTTCAGAGCATATTAATTAGCTAAAAATGATTATTCAATCACAGAAAACAAACATAGACTCATCTGAGCAAGACCTCAAACAATGAGGGCTTCAACTCCGTAGAGCTCTCAAAAACTTCAATGGTTAAAAACCTGCAAAAGAATTCTTCAAATGCCTGTGAAAATAGTGCCAATGGATTCAAAACCTCCAAAAACCCTAGCTAGGCTTTTACGACACCTTATTTGGCCAAAAAATGAAGAAGATATGTCTCCTTCCATTCTCTTCCTTCAAGCTTGTTGTCTCTAGTTTGCCAAAACGCACCTCTGGGCGTTCAACCAAGAACACACTCAAAAACTCATGCTAAAACCTAGCACATGCTCATAACCAAAAAACTGATCAAACTATAGGACGGTTAGGGCGCGCCCAACCCCTAACCGCCAAGGCCACGGTCACAAAGTCACCATGTGACCACGTGCTATCGCAAAAGGGGCTCCGTATACAATGGCGAGTAAATCAATGATAAGTGGCGGGTGCATAACTCAACCGTTTGAACACAAACCAAAACCAATCCCCGCGCGCTCCATGTAGGGTGATATGGCGATACACATAAAACCGTGGCTTAACCATTCTAACAATTTGAATCCCCACGCGCCAAGGTTAAGGTCATATGTATAAAGGTTGTGTGACTGGGGGCTGGGGATAAGCCCCAACCCGGACCCCCGCGCCAACCGTTAAACAAATCCAATTTAAATATAAATCAAACCATATACATTACAAGAACCAACGCGTGGCACGCCGGTTGGGCCTCGTTTGTCGAAGCTTTGCATGGTGGGAAGAGGTTCGGGGTTCGAGTCTGGTGGACTCCATAATCTTTTAACCAACACCCAAACCAATAGGAGGGTGCCACGTGGCAGCCCACGACTGGCCACGTGACACCAAACCACTAACCAAAAACTGCCACGTGTCGAAACACCATTCGTCCGAACTGCCAACTCAGCACAGGCCACATCATCATACGGACATGCCATGTCAACATCCATATGGACTGTACGGACTATACAATCAACCTGTTTTTTGTTTTTACCTTTTTGGCAATTCGAACAGATCGTGATATCTCTCTCATCTGATGTTTGTTTGAACCCAAATGAGTTGCGTTGGGTTCATGATGACGAGGTCTATACACCCGTTCGTTTTGAGGCAATTCTGAGAACTTTGATTTTTGAGCTAAATTTTGAACCCTGGTCCAGATTTTGATCATGCCTTCCCACTGAAAGGATTTTGGACCCACAAAAGGTTATAATTATCTGTCTGAGCTTCAATACTCTTCTTCTTTTAAGTTCTATCAATTGATTCTACTTGAAAAGTCTTTTCGACAATCACCTGGATACCTTGACATGCCTTGCACTACAACTGACTTTGTCCTTCAACCACTGTTCTCTGGCTGCTGCTGACCCACTGTTCTCTTTGCGTTTGGAAAACTAACAATCTTCCCACTAAGAATCAAGTCCCTCTTGCGAACTCTTTGACGTCAACACAATCAGCTCTCCAATGGCTGCAAAAACTTTCCTGCGACATCTTGTCACAAGCCAAGAAAGCCATCAATCTTGAAAACAAATTTATACAAGACTAAAAATGATGCCAAAAAAGTCCTTTTGCTCTTCAAGCAAATGGTCGCATCTTGTACTTCATCAAAGTACATGGCATTTTCCTGCAACTTGGTGTACTCAAAATCATCTTACAACCCAACAAACACCATCGACTAAACATAAGTCGAAAAACATGATCGACACAACATAGTCGCCAAGAAAATATCGACACAAGTCGAAACTCATTTGAAACATATCGACTTTCCCAAACTGACAAGTCGACATTCATGATACACAATCATGTTATAATCATGAGCCATTCATGATGAACTATCACTAGGTTCACTGCTTATACATACACAAAACACATGCATGTGCATAGCTTTTCAACTCTCCTTCAAGTACAAACATAAGTACATAAACCCGAAACATGTGGGTACATAAGAGTTGAATATGAAAAAGATATATGGAAGTAACAAGTGAACATCATGCCCCACTTTTACATCCTCCTGCTGAAGTTGTGCAACAACAAGAATGCCTTCAAATGAATTGCATTCACATGCAACTTGCATCATACAAGTTATGATAAATTGTTGCAACTTGTCACACTCTCAACATAAATGCATACATAAGGCTGAAATATGCATCTACAACAGAAAAATGCAAGCCTTACTTGCTCAAGAAATCCAACCATTTCTTACCAAGCCAACTCAACGATGACTTTTTCTGCTAAAATTCGTCTTCTTGTGAATCATCTTGACACACATCGATGATGGAATGTCCTCTTCCATTCTTTCCAATCTCTTTATCCATATGTTTCTTGTGTTGTGGATGAATAGTTGGATGCAATGTCCAACATTAATCAATGACATGACCCCGCTTCTAACAATGAGTGCAAATCTTTTGCATCCTCTTTTCACGTTGTCTTTGCTTGTAAAGTTTCCTGAAAGTGGCCAATCTTTTCCAACATTTTGAAACATGATGGTTATATAAACCACAATATGTACATGGATTTTTTCTTCCATTTTTACATACAAATTTATTATGCTTAACATAATCAAAAGCAACTGAATGATAAGCAGAATTATACCTTAAACATTCACCTTTATTGCCTCTTTGAGGAGGTGAATTTGAAGAGTTACAAGCTCTCCTTTGAAGACCAACAATAGTGTTCTTGTCCTCATCGTTGTCACAAATATATCGTTTCACACATTTGCATTCATCTTGAACACATACTTTGCATGCTGGAGGGATTAAACTTTCAACAAAAGTTCTTGAACTTTCACCTTTATAGCCTTCTTGAGGAGGTGAACTTGAAACAAAATTTGTTCTTGGAACTTTTTCCCTTGTCTCCTCAACTTTGGAATTTTCTCCATCTCTTCATTCATATCCAAGACCACAATACTTGGGTCTCTCTTCAACAAAAATAGTCTCAACAATTCCTTGTGCATGCTTGCCCAAACCTTTACCTTCATAGCCCATTTTTAACAATAACTTGGACCCTATTCCTCTTGTGTGATTTTCAAAAACACCAAAACATTCATCTTGAGAGGAATTTGAAGATAAACTAATATTACATACCTTATGTTCATGCATGTACTTGGTAAGGGTTTCCTTTGCCTCATGGAGTTGAGTCTCCATCTCATGCAACTTTTCAAAAAGCTGGTCTTTCTCCTCCTTCATGGCCATCAACTACTCTTCAAGGGAAATTCTCTCCTTTATATCTTCCCACATCTCTTTCATCACGTCTCTCATGGTTAGAATTTCCTTCAACATCTCTTTTTCAAAGAACTTTGATTTTGAAGATGTATGAGAACTATCAATGTTTGAAGCTTCCTCCATCCTTGCAAGATATCAAACTTCAACACAAAACTTGCACAAATACCAACAGCTAAATCTCAAGCTATCAATGGCAAATACATGAGAAAAACAAACTATGCTCTAATACCACCTGATCTGAAAATAGTGAGTTGACTTGTTATGCTATGCAAGCACCCTCTACTTCATTAAAAATAAGCTTTACAGGACCTTGCTCCATGTGTTAAAATATGCAAGATAAAGTTATGTGTTAAGATCATGCTTCTTTTAAATGTTTATGTGTGAGGTCTTTGCAAGATTAAATATTTTGTTTTCATAAATACATCAGCAAAAATAACTTGCAACAAATAATAACCAACAAACACTCACAAAAAGAACAACATGATAAAGGAGCTCACCCCTCTCCGGGCTACATCTCCTTGAGCCTCCATCAATGGACTTGGCTCTCTGGGATTAATTTGTCAAAAATTATTTTATAAGTTGTTTCTCAACTCCAATGGAAATTCTGAATGTACCATTGGGTTCAGAATACATAAAAACCCCAAAAATGACTAATATAACTCTGAAAACGGATCATGGCTCATCCGAGCATGACCTCTTCTACATGTGGCCTTAAGCTTCCCTGAGCTTCACTTTGGAAAAAACACCTATAAAAGTCCTCAAATGGATATGAAACCTATCCCAATGTGTTCAGATCATATTAATTAACCAAAAACGATTATTTAATCACAAAAAACAAACATAGGCTCATCTGAACAAGACCTTAAACAATGAGGGCTTCAAGCTACCTAGAGCTCTCAGAAACTTCAATGGTTAAAAACCTACAAAAGAAGTTATCAAATGCCTGTGAAAATAGTTCCAGTGGATTCAGAACGTCCAAAAACCCCTAGCTAGGCTTTTATGACACCTCATTTGTCCAAAAAATGAAGAAGATAGGCCTCTTGCCATTCTCTTCCTTCAAGCTTGTTGTCTCTGGTTCGCCAAAACGCACCTTTGGGCAGTCAACCAAGAACACGCTCAAAAACTCGTGCTAAAACCTAGCACACGCGCATAACCGAAAAATCGATCAAACTGTAGGATGGTTAGGGCACGCCCAACCCCTAACCGCCAAGGCCATGGTTACAAAGTCACCATGTGACCATGCGCTATCACAAAAGGGGCTCCGTATACAATGGCGAGTAAATCAATGACAAGTGGCGGGCGCATAACTCAACCGTTTGAACACAAACCAAAACCAATCCCCGCGGGCTCCGTGTAGGGTCATATGGCGATACACATAAAATCGTGGCTTAACCGTTCTAACAATCTGAATCCCCATGCACCAAGGTTAAGGTCATATGTATAAAGGTTCTGTGACCAGGGGCTGGGGCTAAGCCCCAGCCCAGACCCCCACGCCAATCGTTAAACCAATCCAATTTAAATATAAATCAAACCATATACATTACAAGAACCAATGCGTGGTGCGCCAGTTGGGCGGCGTTTTCCAAAGCTTTGCACGGTGGGAGGAGGTCTGGGGTTTGAGTCCGGTGGACTCCATAATCTTTTAACCAACACCCAAACCAATAGCAGGGTGCCACGTGGCAGCCCACGACTGGGCCACGTGGCACCAAACCACTAACCAAAAACTGCCACGTGTTGAAACACCATTCGTCTGAACTGTCAACTCTGCACACGCCACATCATCATACGGACATGCCACGTCAGCATCCGTAAGGACTGTATGGACTGTACAGTCAGCCCAATTGTTTTTTACCTGTTTGGCGATTCGAACAGATCGCGATATCTCTCTCATCCGATGTTCGTTTGAACCCAAACGAGTTGCGTTGGGTTCATGATGATGAGGGCTATGCACACATTTGTTTTGAGGCAATTTCGAGAACTTTGATTTTTTAGCTAAATTTTGACCCCTGGTCCAGATTTTGATCACACAACCAACTAGTTTTCTAACATCCCTCCCAATCCTCCAACACTCTTCCCCTCAACCTATGCAACCCAAGGAATTGGGATCCCTTTTCACTGCACATAGTCCCTCAGGCCTTCCCTCTTCCCTCCAATCTCGAGCACAAGGTTGGCTAGGAATCTCTAGTGTTGGGGACTCTAACGATGCTATTTGCCCCAAGAAAATGAACAAAACAACCCATTGTTAAAGGGGAATTCACTCACAAAGAAATATCCCTCTCTACAGGAATAACAAATCACTTTTTCAAGCAACAACAACTCCAGCAAGATGCCCACAACACCTACTATGGCTACCCTCAAACTTCAATTCTCTCTACTCCCTTGTTACTCCAAAAATTGCATGCAAAAACGGTCCAAAGTGGCCACTCGAATTTCACTTTTACCCATGAGAGTTGACCCACATTCCCCAAGGTTGATTGTACTTATCCCCCATGCTCTCATAACTATGGGGTGTGTCTTTTCCCACCAACCCCTCTTACATGTTTTTAATGATTAGACTTTTATACACTCAAAAGGAAATTAGAAGCTTCACTCAAAGTAATATTTTTAGGAAAGTGGGTTTGAATTAATGCCCATGAATAATCGCCCCCTCTTTGGCCCCTTTCTTAGACATTTGTAGACATCCCCCTCTCTTGTGAAAACTTAGCCCCCAATTACTCTAGCTATGTCCACTCGCAACCAAAGTCACATTTATTTTATTATTATAATCATATACAATGTTTACAAGTACATATTAGGGCTTATGACCATACATCGTATTTAATTACACATTGCTAAAATTAGGATTAAAAATGGGGGTGTTACATGTATAGAGAAAGTTTTAATCACTAGACAAACCCTCAAGGATTAAAACTCCTATATGTGATTAAGTGTTCCTTAAATATAAATGCTTACAAGACTTCCCTTTGGCATTTTACAATGAAAATGTGTTTACTATTTTTTTGGCATAATCGTCGTACCATCCACTAGTCATCTTGGAGCTTTCTTGAGATTCTTATTATATTTCACATGTTTATACTCATACTTCAATTTTATAATCCTAGATGTTTCTCCTAAGAATGACTCGTCAAAATGACCCCTCAAATATGTTTCACCCCTCCTCTTATTGGTCATCTCTAAGATTCAGTTATTTTAGTGGTTTAATTTATGTTAAACACTTGTAACTACATATATTAGGCTT
>SNQJ01S0006353.1:124460-206179 GCA_010110895.2 Picea sitchensis
TATATATATATAAGGAGTGATCAACCATAATTTAAAAGATCATTCTTTTTTCTTTGTTTTGACTAATGTAAAGAAAAAAGTTGACATTGCTAAAATAAGAACAAGATTTCATGATCTCCATATTGAAATTCCTACTTATGTCCACATTAAATCACACTTTCAAAATATTTGTTATAATACCAACCTTCTTATCCTTCTAACTCATCAAAATTATGGGGATTTAGGAATACTTATGTTAAAACTTTTCAAACACAAAGATAAAATTTTCAAACAAACTAAATAATTACTGAATACTCACATTTCACTAATAAATCAAATTTAATCTCAATAAACATTAACCACTACCATCATCATATATTATTATATAAATATCTTTATATAATCAAATTACTCAATTGAATTCCCAAAACATTAGTTATTTTGTTATTTCAATCACATTTATATATTTGGTTATATAAATACTTGTATATAGTCATTCTATGTAAGCGTGCGCTCTAAGCACTTCAACCCATATCAATCAACTTAAGAATTAGAAAACTGTTCGAGTGAGAGTGATAATAAACACAAATTTAACAACGACATGAATTATAACATAATGGAGTGGACTATTATATATTTATCACATAGCGACATTTAGTGTTAGAGGAAAATTGTTTCTTAAACTTTGTAATTATTAAAATATGTTTCAGATTAGAGTACAGAGTTGACTTTATAATTTTGAATTTAATTTATTGGGAAAAAGTAATGAGTAAAAGATTAATAAATATTTAATTAAAATATCTTTTTTAAAAGGTAATAAATTAATTATTTTGTAATTATTAAAATATGTTTCAGATTAGAGTACAGAGTTGACTTTATAATTTTGAATTTAATTTATTGGGAAAAAGTAATGAGTAAAAGATTAATAAATATTTAATTAAATTACCTTTTTTAAAAGGTAATAAATTAATTATTAAAAAAGTTAAATATTTATTTTATTAAAATTATAGATATATATTTTGAGTGGGTTTAATGGTTAAGAATATGTGTTTCTTTATAAGAGAGAAGTTGAGTTTATCATTATGAATTTAATTTATTGGAAAAAAAATGATGAATAAAAAATTGATAAATATTTAATCAAATTAATTTTTAAAGGTATTTGATTACTATTAAACTTTTAAATCTTTATCTTAAGACATTTGTAGAGATTTAAGAAAGTTTATCTTCGATCTTTTAAGTATAGTAATAAAATTTTATAGTAAATCAATTTTTTTCTCTTCTTCTTAAAGTTTGATATAGCAATGTTGGTATCAGTGGGCATCTTCGTTGTCATCATCCTCATCATTATCACGATCATGTTCATCATCATTATCATCATAACCAACATCATCATCATCATCATGTTGTAAACATTTTAGTACTACTTTGGCTTTATGGCAGTGATGGGTTCAAATCCATGATCTATGTAACAACTAGATATGTACCAATCAAAGATGTTTCCCTGCCTAGATTGTTCAAAGACAATGAAGATCGATTTATTGTTATATCACCCGATGGTGCAAGTATGTTGTAATGAGCTTCTTGAAACTTTATTACATATCTATGATAATGTCATTTAATAACTAACATATGAGAACCACAAATTTAATTAATAAAATATTAATTCAAATGAAAAATAAACTAATATATGATAGGAATACCAAATTAAAGAAAACCAAATAGAAATACCAAACATAATTTACATTATGATTTATGCTACACTGCCAAATAAAGATATCAAATAAAACTATCCAATACACTATCAAATAAGAAATCTACAATTGGTATCCTTGTTGTTATCTCTTTTGATAACACATTGACTATTTAATTTTCCATATGGAGAGATAAAAAATAATATTAGTGACTCGATATCATTGATATCCACCTAGAAAATGGTATCCATTTATTAATTGTTCAATAAACATGGTATTTCCACATAGGTCGAACACCTGAAGCAATCATTCACACAAATATATCAAACATTAGTACTATTGTATTATGTGGTTAAAATCCTCAAAGAGGGAAACAAGCCACACACATAGCCAACACAACCACTTGAGACAATATATTAACGCAAAAGAAAAAATTTATATATGAGTTTCTCACAATCGATCATCAACAAATGACCCTCCATGTTATTTAGATAGAGATCATGGACCAACTTGGTGTTAAGCCACATATCGATATAGTCATTAGTACCAAGGAGAATGTGAACAAACAAATCAATTTATGTCTAGAACACATCATGACTATCGAATTACATAACTACTAAGGAAACCGACTTTACCAAAAAACACAATATACCAAGTTGATCTAAAATAACTCCTAATTCTCTAAATATCCTAACATCCCCCCTTAAAAAATCTTGGAATAAGATTGAAGGATTTACAAAGTTTACACAATAGGAGAAGAAAGGAGGTATTAGAGCCTATCCCCTTGACAGCTTCCTAAAATGGAAAATTTTCATCAGCCATCTATACCGTTTTCCTTACCATTTTTCGTTAATCACTTTCCTTTTTTATGCTTCCTTTATCTAGTTCACCTCACTTATCATTAAGATATGGATCATATCCCAAATTCCATTATTACGTTACTTTTTCATAATTAAGACAAACTCATTACTTTCAACCACTAATATTGTTATACAGAAGAATACAGTAGTTGCAACACCTAAAAGCAGCTACAACACCTCTCTATTTCAACTCCAACTGAAATAGTTTTGGGCGCTAACCAAGTTTATCAAATTACGGGTGCAAACCAACTGCTGCAACTCAAGGTGCTTTCTCATTTTCTACAACTCCAGACAATGCTTTGCAACTCTGAGAATACTTTTCATTATTGCGACTCGAAAAAAATCTCACCAAGACAATAGTCAATGTTGTAGCTGGAAGTTAGGAGCTAGAAGTTGGAAAACAATCGTCACGGAGAAAGGCGACAAGATGCATGTGGGTGACCAGAGGAGAAAAAAATTACCTATCAAATCAACATATGCCCAATTCCCACTAAAGTTTGAAAGAATCTTTGTAACCGAATGAACATCCAGATTCTCATGACTATCCTTATGTTGTTTGTATAATTTTACAATAGTAGTCATGTTGTATAAAAACCTCAGGTCCCCATAGCTAAGGGAGAGGAAATTATTCTGGCAATTACATTTTGTTGCTATTGCACCTTTCAAACTACGACAGTAGAATTTCGATTATGGGTTCCTAATTGTGTGTTGATGTATTGATTGATCGTGTGATTCTAGTTTTGTATCCCAATATCTCGCATAAGGGGGTAGACCCCCCTCCTTAGTTAGGTAATTCCTGTAACAATAGGATTAGAATTAGCATTTTACTTCTGTTCAATTTATTCTATCATTGGTTTCTTTCAATCATTGTAATTCCAGGTTCATAACTTTATTCACATGTTGTAAATGTCTACTGATTTGTTGTCATTCCATGAATGAGTATAGTCTCTCGGATTTCATAGTAATCTTTCATTTCACTGCAATTTTAGATCTACAGAACAATGTTATGATTCATGAGTGGTTTGGTTTTCTAGTCTTAACTTGCAATTCGTATTTTTGTAACATTACAATCATTCTATGATTTTCATTTCTACAACTCGTGTCTCTTCATTTTTTATTCTAACCGAGTTTAGTTGTTGTGACTTGTGTTGTTGTAACTCAATTTTTGGAGTTATTTTTGAAATGCAGCTCACGTTGCTGCAACTCTGCTTACAACTGCACTTATTTTGTTTATTTTCTGATTCTCTCTAGATTTAGTCTTTGTGACTTTGGATTGATGTTATTGGGTTAATATTGACTGAAAAACACTTAATTGTTACAAGAGTACAAGACCTTCATTTTACTCGAGCAATTCACCAATAAATCACAACACATGTTTTAATTCTCACAAGTGTGATTTTCAATTATCACAATTGTGATTTTAATTTCCTTCAATTCTCGCAAGTGTGATTTCAATTTCCGCAAGTGTAATTTCAATTTCCACAAGCGTGATTTCAATTCCAACAAGTGTGCTTTAATTTTTGTAGATCAACTTAGGCCATAGCATAGTTTGGTGATTTAATGAAGTATTATGAATCTTTGAATTTTGACATTAAAGTGCTACAAAACCATAGTCAAAACAACAATCTTCTTGCATAGATTGTGCACGACATTTCACAAGTTCCATATGAGCCTCGGATTAATAATTAAATTTACAACTCTTCATTTTCTTACTAAGTTAACTAGAAAGTAATTGAAAAATCTATCATTTTTGGCGTCATTGTTGGGGAACTTTGAAAATAAAGTAGTGGTGTTTAATTGTGTGGATTTTTCTTCCTTTCACTAGAATAGATGTTATGATTTATTTTCCTTAATATGTACAATGATTTTCCAATAGTTTCTATGCTCAAATATAGAGATCAATAGGTTAGATTTATTAGCTCGTCCCAAAACTCCCAAAACGTTAATAATGTAGGTCAATCACAAAAGTGGAAAGAGAATCATCAACCAAATTAGTTATCACCAATAATAAGTTCCCTTGCCAAAAACTAGTCTGAAGCATCTCCTTGGGTATCAAAGACCATGAAAGGATATTTGTACATCGAGATCCCATTGTCAGAGGAGAATATAAACAAGCAATATCATTCAAATAAGTTTCTTTTTCTCGAGACACCTTTCGAAGCAAAGGATATCCCTCAGAAAGAAATGACACACGAGATTGCCAAAGAGGAACCCACGAATTTTGGATTCCCGATCAAAGAAACCAATAAGGATACCAAGATGAAAAAAATCCCTCATTCCTCCTTGCCAAAATTTCATGGGCTATCTAAAGAGGATCCTGATACTTTCCTCTTCGAGTTTGATTTGTTTTGCAGAAGCTATGACTATGTGATAGATGACTAGAAATTGAAGCTCTTTATTGTCACAATTAAGAACATTGTGTTACAATGGTTCATGGGCCTTGAAAAGGATAAAATCCACTCATGGTACCAGATGACAAAGAAATTTCTGGACAAATACCAAGACTAATGTAAATACAAGGAAAGAAGGGAAGAAGTCTTCAAAATGGTGCAGCATGAAGATGAGAGCTTGGAAGACTACGTCGAGCAATTAACTTACAACCTACAAAGGGAAAAGCAAGGAGACTTGGCTCTTGAAACACGACGTGTATTATTTTTAAGAGGAATATGAGATGATTGTATAGAACTCCTCAACCTTATAGGAGGGGGATATGTCTCTCAGCTAGAATACGATATTATCTTGGAACTTTTGCATAAGTATTCTAGAGACACATATAAAACTAGCAAAGGGCCAAGAGATATGTTGGAAAGAATAGGACAAACTATTGGAAGTACAATAACGAGGGAAAAAATCAGGAACATGTTAGAGGGTTTTAAAATTGATATACCTAGTTCCCTGAGCTCCCAACTAGATACATTGTAGACAAAGAAGAAGAATGAAGAAAGAGAACGAGAATTTGCTATTGTTTTCCTAAAGTGTAGAACAAAGCATCCAAAGAGAGAATGCTTGTTGGATCAGATTGAGGTATGTGGAATATGCAACAAGGACCATGCTACACATAACTTTCCATTCTTTCCGAGACTTAAGGCCATCTATCAAAAATATGAGGAGCTAGAACAATTGTGTCGCATCTCTCAAAAGCGACCTCGGTAGCGTAAATGTCAATGTATCATCCAAGATCAATCTCAATATTTCAATTCATATTTGACTAACCCTTCAATGCAATATGATTCTAAACCATGGGGTATGCCAACTCAAAAATATGTATCTCCTCCTCCCAATTAGTTATGGAAACAAGGTTGGAGAAATCCCACCATGGCAAAACCCCAAGAACTTATGACACAACCACCCATGCAACTTCTTCCCCCACCCCATATGAAGAAATATAAATCCACCCCTCCTCAACCACAACTACCTACACAACCCATACCTAACCCAAATAATTGGACGTTATCCTAGCCAGTGCAATTTGTTGGACTTTTGACCTATCTGACTTGCCCAACTTACTCCATCTCTTCCCTGGAATGTAATGATATTCACCTTAGATATGGGAAGAATCTAACCAAGGACTAAACTCACATTAGCATTGAATATCTAAATGAGGAGGTCCCAAGTGAAGAATCAGAACAAAAACAATCTCAAGATCCTTAAAAATCCCACCATGCCACAACTCTGGTAGATGTGGAGAAAATGGCCAACAAATTGCCCACAAAGTGACTTCAAGGTTTTACTAAAAGGCCACCTACCATGTCTAATAAATGAAGGAAAAAACACGAGGTTGAAACTCAACATAAGAAGAGAAGAATTTCCAAGCCCAAGGAGCCATTCCATGTGGAAAAACATGAAACAAGGGAAGTCAAATTCTCCCCTGCTACACAAGAACCAGAGGAGGATAATCATTTGGATGCCCAAGAAGTCTTGGCTGACACACAAGAACCATACCAAGATACTCTCAATGAAGGTCTCAACGCTCTTCTGACATCATACATAGATGAAGAAGAGTTGGTAGCCTCCACTAAACCACAAGAACCAGTGGAGAAGTCTACTCTAGAACAATCTCCAGCACAAGGCAGCGAGGACAAGAAGGAAGAATCCTATTCTCTTTCACCAAGAACAATAGAAAGAAATCCTCCAGTAGAATTTCGCAATATGCAAGTGCCACACATAGAAAATCCATAACACTCTAGAAGTACATAGGAAAAGGGGTAATTGGACATTCTCATTGACTCTCCAGTAAGCATAATCGAGGAAAACAAACTAGAAACAATGCCTCTTGTGAAACAACAAGAGGCACTCTTGAGGAATCAAGTGTTGCTACTCTAGAAAATAAGAAGGAAATAGAACCAAAGGCCCCTACTATCACATAAGAACCAGTATGAGGACCTCTTAGGGAATGGCCTACCCATTCAATGAAAGAACAAGGAGCAGAAAAGGTTCCACCAAAAGACTCCTATGAAGATGGTCCTCCTAATACACCAAAACAAGGTCTGCAACAATTGTAGCCACATGATTCTACGTCAATCACTCCCTAATGGGTAATCATTGTTGGAGTTACTTCACACACACCTAGGATTTATTTTTACTAAGGTTTTTATTTGTTTATTAGTCATAATTAGTCATTATCCAGTCTCCTATATTTTAGGAGAGAATATTCCACCTGGAGAATTTTCTCTTTCAGTTGATACTTCAGTTTGATTAGTTGAGTTGAGTTTAGATGTTGCATTGGGATCATCACCATGAAACATTGGGATCGTCACCATGATAATTCAACCTTGCCTTGGTATCATCACCAGAGTGGCACATTAGCCTTGATTCTCTGAGTTAACTCCTCACTACTCTTTGTTTAGTCAGTTAACTGAAGACTAGTTGACTAGTTAACTGAACTAGGTGGCAGTTCACTCCCGTAGTTGCCTGAGAGACTAGAATAGGTGGTCGTTCACTCCTATAACTGTTGGTGTGTGTCCAAATCACTCTAGACCACCACTATGGCAACTTGGTTCACCTCAATTCGAACTCATTGAGTTATATAGAGTATATCATGTGCAAATTATTCATTATTCATAACAGTTAATGAGAATTCTTCCATTCTTTCTCTCCTTCTTCTTCTTTTTCCAATTCTCTCTGAAAATGTGTGTATTATTGTTTATATAGATATATTCTATCCATGTTCAACACATTTACATGGTATCAGAGACAATGGACTTCTAAGAAAAATCTACACCAAAATGTTTTGCAGGTACAAAAGATTGAAGACAACGGAAAGATTGAATTCCAAAAAGAATTCATTCTTACACCTTACAACTATTTTGCATGGAAGGAGAAAATAGCCATACATATCTGATCCAAAGGGATGTATAGGTTAACCATGAATATAGATACATATCCAACATCATCCATAGAAAAATCCAAGTACTTAAATCGCATGGATGAGGCACTCGGAACAATTTGCAGTCTTATTTCTCCCGATCTCTTTTTTCATATATCTTCCTGTAAGACTCCCAATGAAGCTTGGACCATGTTGGAAAAGATCTTTGGAAAACATGATGAGATGAGGGGACACATGCTAGATGTGGAGCTGCTCACATTGGATCAAAAAATCTTCGAGAATATCCAAGATTTATTTACAAAATTTAAGGATTTACTATCGCAACTCAAATCTTGTGGGGTTGATAAATCTAAGGAGGAGAAACAAATGGTTCTCACCATTCTCTCCAATCTTGGTACTGAATTCTATGTATTTGTATCTACATTACATACTGTCAGATTCTCGTCTGGAGCCACCTAGAATATGCCTTCTCTTGAGGACTTTATCGAATCCTTGACACAAGAGAAAACCAAGCTCATCAACATGGGCGCAATCAAAGGCCCAAGGGCGTATGCACTCACTATGAATGATGGCAGCCACAAATATCATAAATCTAAATATAAAGATAAGTGGAAAGCTCATGCACATATGAAGAAGGAAGGATACACAAAACCCTTCACCGATGCCTCCGGATCCAAAGGAGAAAAGGGAAGAAAGGGAGAGAAATGCACATACTGTCACAAAGGATTCCATTCAGAATCTGCATGCATGCAAAAGAAAATATATCTGATGTCTCAAATACTTCAGCAAAACAACCTTGTAGATCACATCCCAGAGGGTGAAAAGAAGAAGAAGCTAGAAGATCTGAATTCCAAGAAAGGAAACTCTAGCCATGCCTTGATTGCCATCAACTCTTGTCCCGATGCTTGGATCGTAGACCCAGGAGAATCACATCACATGGATTCCTCAGAAGAAGTATATTCTTCGCTGGATGCATGCAAAGGTCCTCCTATTCTAATAGGGGACAACTCTTCTATCGAAGTCACCGACAAAGGAAGGATTGAACTCACCAACGGAAGTTTCGAGAATGTGCTGCATGTTCCCAAGCTTTTTGTCAACCTTCTCTCCATGTATCAGATGAGGAATTCTGACACCGAAAATAAATTCATCTTCACACCAAATTCTATGGACATCTACGACATGCAAACCAACTCTAGGGTTGCTACCGGTGAGGTAATTCATTAGTCTAGATTGTATACATTTTCTGAATTCATTGAACCTGATTCTTCTTTACTGCTTACTCATGCTGATGTAAGTAGTAGGATATGGTACGAAAGGTTTGGACATTTGAATTTCAGATACATACAAAAGCTTAGCAAGCATAGATTAGTTGATGGTCTACTGAACATCCATTTCTCCAAGGGAGTATGTGAGGGATGTGTTCTCGGAAAACACCCTCAAGAGAAATTCGACACAGGAAAGTCTCAGCGAGATTCCCCACCTTTGGATCTAATCCACAGTGACCTCATGGGTCCTTTTCTACATCCATCGATCAAAAAAGCGAGGTTTCTTCTCATTTTTGTTGACGATTTCTCACATTTTACTTGGATCTACTTTCTCAGGCAAAAATCAGAAGTCTTTCAACACCTTAAAGATTTCAAAGCTTTGGTTGAGACACAGTCTAGAAAAAAGATCAAAGTCCTTCGAACTGATAACAGGGGAGAGTATGTGAATCATGAGATCCACAATATTTTCCATGAGGCATGGATTTAGTTGTAGCATATAGTTCCCTACACTCTGCAACAAAACGGAGTTGCTGAGTGGAAAAATCAATCTCTAAAGGAGATGGCATCTTGCATGTTGCATTTAAAGTCACTACCACAGAGACTATGGGATGAAGCACTTAAATTTGTAACATACATCCAAAATAGATCTCCCCATAGATCTGTCAAGGATAAGACCCCCTATGAGGCTTGGAGCGGCCTCAAACCGGAAGTGACCCACTTTCGTATTTTTGGTTCACGTGCATGGGCGAGGATTCCCTCAGAAAAGAGGAAGGAACTTGATCCACAAAGCATTGAGTGAAATTTTGTTGGATACCCTGACGGTGTGAAGGGATATCGGCTTATTGATATTTCCTCAAACTAGCTCATCATTGAGTGTAGTTTCCAATTCAAGGAAAGTGTCTTGCATGTACCTCAACAGCCGCATGCAGACACTTTCACTCTTCCACCTATTCAAGATGACGAGAATGCACATGCCAGGTCTTCTTCAGATGAGATTTTTAATTTGGAGGAATCAGATGATTCAGATTCAGATTCAGAGTCAGTACAGTCAGATGCAGATTCAGAGCATCCAGATGCAGTTGCAGAGCCAAAGCAGAGGCCCAAGTGGGCACATATTACTCTTCAGGATGCAGGGGATCTCGTATGTGATCCAATTCATACTAGGAGGACTCATTATGATTTCGAGGAGCCTCCTATTGCACTCACTACCACTAAACCATTGCCTTCTAGACATCTTGTCTTAGTTAATTATTCAGATCCATAGTGTTGTGGTGAGGCTTCTGGAAATCCCTTTTGGGAATCTGCCATGCAGGAGAAGTACAACTCCCTCCTCGAGAACCAGACTTGAGATCCAGTCCCCCTTCCTTCTGGGAGGAAACTTGTCAAATGCAGATGGGTCTATAGGACCAAGAGCATAGAGGATGGACAGATCAACAGATACAAATCCAAGCTTGTCGCCAAAGGCTTTCAGTAGGTTCATGGTATTGACTATGATGAGACCTTCATTTCAGTAGCGAAGATGGATTCCATTCGAATGGCCCTTTCCATTGCGGCAACCAAGGGATGCGAATTCCATCAAATGGAGATGAAGAATGCATTTCTTTAGGGTGATCTCTCTAAGGAGATATACATGGAGCAGCCCCAGGGATTTATGCAGGACTCATCTTTGGTCTGTCGAGTGAAGAAGTCACTTTATGGCCTCAATCAGGCTCTAAGGGCTTGGTATGCCAAGTTGGACTCCTACCTATTGTCACAAAACTTTGTACGTTGTAAATCAGACCCGAATGTATACATGCTCAGGACGACTGATTCACTTCTACTTTTAGTTTTGTATGTTGATGATTTGTTGATCACCGGTTGCTCGACTTCAACGATTGCTGCAGTCAACAAGATTCTTCATGACAGGTTTTTTATGATGGACATGGGTCCACTACACTTCTTCCTTGGACTTGAGATCAATTAGGATGCATCAGGAATCAAACTGTCTCAAGCCAAGTATGCACAAGATCTCCTTGAGAGATTTCACATGACACACTGCAAGTCTACTCCAACTCCTTTCCTATCAGGAGTCAAACTTGAGGATGGTGGGGAGACTCCACTGGTTGACAACACATTGTACAGACGGCTAGTGGGGAGATTGTTGTATCTCACACACTCCAGATCAGATCTCTCATATGAAGTTGGCACAGTTTCAGGTTCATGTAGGAGTTGCATGAGCTACATTAGAAAGATGCAAAGCGTATCCTTCTATACGTACATGGCACCATCACTTTTGGGATTCATTATGAACAAACTCTACATTATATCTCATTGGGTTTACTAATTCCGACTAGGTTGGCGATAGCATTGATCGCAAGTCCACATCTGGTTACTCACTCGATATTGGTTCTGGGCCTATCTCTTGGTCAAGCAAGAAGCAAGATTCCAATGCTTAATCTTCAGCCGAGGTAGAGTAGAGAGGGGTAGTTAACATAACTATTCAGGATATGTGGCTACAACATTTTCTCACTGAGTTGGGCATTCAGTTTCATCGGTCGATCGTCATCTGGTGTGACAACCAGACCACTCTGAAGTTCTGCAAAGATCTAGTTCAGAGGCAATGGATGAAGCACATTGAGATCCACATGCACTACATCTGGGACTTAGTACATGAAGGGATCATCGACTTATAGTTACGTCCTTCATCATAACAGATGACAGACATTTTCACCAAGACCTTCATTGAGAAAAAATTTCATTCTCTGCGAGGTCGTCTTTGAGTGACGGACACAATTTCCTAGCAACTGTAGTTCTTATTTTTACATACATTGTACCTTGAAGGGGGGGGTTTTCCCATGAGGTTTTCCCTGTTTCCTCACTTTATTTTCAGTGTATCTTTTGTACTTGGGTACCTAACATGGCCTTGTTGCGGGGACCCAATCTTTATTTTCACCATAGTGATGTCAGGGGGGGGTGTTGGAGTTACTTCACACACACCTAGGATTTATTTTTCCTAAGTTTTTTATTTGTTTATTAGTCATAATTATTCATTATCCAGTCTCCTATATTTTAGGAGAGAATATTCCACCTGGAGAATATTCTCTTTCAATTGACACTTCAGTTTGACTAGCTGAGTTGAGTTTAGATGTTGCATTGGAATCATCACCATGAAACATTGAAATCATCACCATGCTAATTCGACCTTTCCTTGGTATGATCATCATAGTGGTGCATTATCCTTGATTCCCTGAGTTAACTCCTCACTACTCTTTTTTCAATTAGTTAACTAAAGACTAGTTGACTAGTTAACTGAACTAGGTGACCGTTCACTCCCGTAACTGCCTGAGAGAATAGAATAGGTGTCATTTCACTCTCGTAACTGCTGGTGTGTGTCCAGATCACTCTAGAACACCACTATTCCGACTTGGTTCACCTCAAGTCAAACTCATTGAGTTATACAGAGTATCTGATGTGTAAATTATTCATTATTCATAATGGTTAATGGGAATTCTTCCATTCTTTCTCTCCTTCTTCTTATTTTTCCAATTCTCTCTGCAAATGTGTGTATTATTGTTTAGATAGATCTATTCTATGCAAGTTCAACACATTTACAATCATCTCCCACTCTCTCCTTATCTATGCCTCTTTTGTGAGAGAAAATAAAATGTTGAGGGTGACAAATTTAAGGCTTAGGATCAATTTGAATATGCTCAAAGAAGAACTTGAGGAACATAAGGCACCTGGAAAATCAGGTTACCCTGCAACAAGTCCTCTTTTTTTAGGGGAACCGTTAACCGGATCACAAGAAAGAGGTCAACCTAGGGAGACAAAATAAGTAGTTTTCTAGGCTACATATTTTATGGTTATGATAAACCCACTCAGAAAGAGACAGAGACATAACAAAATAAAGAAGCTCCACCAGAAGAGGATATACGTGAAGGGAAGGAGGAATTAGAGGAGGAAATATGTGGTATTAGTGACCCCCATGGTCACCTCGACTTCTCTAAAACTGAGTGATGGTGGTTGCATGAGGACATGCAATAGTTTTGGGTTGGGGGAGATGATGGGCGCCTAAAATGGCATACTTTCAACATCCATATATACCTTTTTACTTACGATTTTCCATTAATCACTTTCCTTTTTGATACTTCTTTTATCTTGTTCACCTCACTTATCACTAAGGTAAGAATCCTACCCCATATTCCATTATTAAATTACTTTTGCATAATTCTTAGGAGGAACTCATTACTTTTGATCACTAATATTGTTGTAGAGGAGAATACAGTAGTTGAAACACCTCAAAGTGGCTACAACACCTCTTTGTTGCAACTCCAAGTGATATATTTTCGGGCGCTAACCAAGTTTCTCCAATTCTGGGCATGAACCAACTAACGCAACTTAGCATTCTTTTGCAGCCGCTATGACTCCAGACAAGCCATTGCAACTCCAAAAATGTTTTTTGTTGCTGGAATTCCAAATAAATATTACCAACACAATGACCAACACTGCACTTGTAAGTTAGGAACTAGTAGCTGGAAAACAATCTTCTTGGAGAAAGGTGACAAGAGGAAAGTGAGAGACCAGAGAAGAAAAAAATTACCTATCGAGTTAACATACACCTGATTCCCACTAAAGTTTGAAAGATTTTTTTTAACTGGAAGAACAACCAGATTCTCATGCCCACCCATTTGTTTTTTGTGTAATTTTAGAACATTGGTAATGTTGTATAAAAACCTCGACTCCCCAGAGCTGAAGGAGAGGAAATTATTATGGCAATTACATTTTGTTGTTATTGTATCTTTGAAACTAAGACAATATAATTTCATTTATGGGTTTCAAATTGCATGTTAATTTATTGATTGATCATGTGATTCTAGTTCCATAGCCCAATACCTTTCCTAAGGGGGTTGGCCTCCCTCCTTAATCAGGTACTTACTGTAACAATAGTATTAGAATTATCATTTTACTTATGTTTAGTTTATTCTATCGTTGGCTGCTTTCAATCACTGTAATTCTATGTTCATAAATTAATCACATGTTGTAGACATATTATGATTTGTTGTCATTCTAGAACTAAGTATAGTCTCTCATATTTTTGAGTTATCTTTCATTTCACTGGAATTTTAGATCTATAGAACAATGCTACGACTCATGAGTAGTTTGGTTTTCTAGTCTTACCTTGCAATTCAGATTATTGTAACATTAAAATCATTTTGTGCTTTTCATTGCTACAACTAATATCTCTTCATTTGTTATTATAACAAAGTTCAATTGTTGTGGCTTGTGTTGCTATAACTCAATTGTTGGAGTTCTTTTCGTATTGCAACTATACTTGCAGTTGCACTTATTTTGTTTGTTTTCCCATTCTCTCTAGCTTTAGTCTTTGTGACTTTGGATTGATGTTATTGGGTTAATATTGACTGACAAGCACTTAATTGTTGCAACAATAAAAGACCTTCATTGTACTCGAGCAAGTAACTAATAGATCATAACATAGGTTTCAATTCTCACAAGTGTGATTTCAATTCTTGCAAGTGTAATTTTTATTTCCACAAGTATGATTTCAATTATCGCAAGTGTTATTTTAATTTCTGCAAATGTGATTTCAATTTCCGCAACTGTTATTTCAATTCCTGCAAGTGTGATTTCAATTTCCGCAAGTGTGATGTCAATTCCAACAAGTGTGCTTAATTTGTGTAGATCAACTTATGCCATAGCATAGTTTGGTGAATTAATTAAGTATTATGAACCTTTGAATTGTGACATTAAAGTGCTACAACGCCATAGTCAAAATAACACTCTTCTTGCATAGATTGTGCACAACAGTTCGCAAGTTCCATATGAGCCCCGAGTTGATAATTAAATGTACAAATATTCATTTTCTAACTAAGTTAAATAAAAAGTAATTGAAAATTCCATCACCCCCCTTAATGAGAACCTCCTAAACTCCTAACATAAATTGAAGTTTGGAAAAATTCACTTATGTAGGAGAATTTGTGAAAATGTTTACAACTTGATCATTTGTACGAAAAAAGAGGACTTCGATAACATGATCCTAAATAAGACTTATGATGAAGTGCATATGTATCTCAACGTGTTTGTGGCATTTACTATATTGAATTGGCTCTTTGACAATCTTCATGGTACTCTAATTGTCACATCAAAGTGTGGTCAAATGTTGTTACTAGAATGAAAAATCTAAAAGGATTTGTCAAAATCTACAAGGCTACTTGACTTGCATTAATTGTTGCTCAATACTATGATCTACCAACGAAAGAGCAAGAGATTATTTATTCTTATAATCCTAACTGACATGTTTGGAAAAAAGGACTAAAACACATAAGTTGTAGTAGACTTCTTATCATCGGGGTCACCATCCCAATCAGGATCAGTGAAACCAACCAAAAAAAGAGTCCCCCCTAAACTGTAATGTATCCCAAAATAAACTATATCCTATAGATACCAAAGTATCCTTTTTATTTCTTTGCAATGGCTCTCATGGGGTGTTTTCATATTCCATGAAATAGGACAAACAAAAAAATAAATATTAGATCGTGTATGAGTTAAATATAAAAGGCTACCAACTAAATAACAATATAAACTAGTATATACTTCTAGTGTAGTATAGGTGGCAACAAGTTTAACTCCAAGATGTAAGGGAGGTAGGGTTAGTTTACAATATTCCATGTGAAAGTGGAAAAGAAGGTCACATTCATACTTAAACTAGGAAAAGGAAATTCCTTACTTGGTTTGCAATACTTGGAGGGAAAATAAATAATGCAAATAACCTAAGTATGTCATTTCAAATTTATTCTTAAGGTTGGATTTCATATGGTTTAAAATTTTGGGGTCAATTCTAGTTAGAATAAGATCATCAAAACAAAGAACAAGTATTATGATATGGTTACCTACTTTCTTGGTATATACATTAGGGTCCAAATGATGTCTAGAAAATTTGATGTCAAGAAGAAGGTTGTCCATTTTTCATACCAAACCCAAGGATCTTTCTTAAGGATATAAGTAGATTCGTTGAGGTGGAAAAAAAGGTGGGATTCATTCTAACCATAGCTAGAAGGATGATCCATGTAAATGTATTCTTACAAATCCCCATTCAAGAAGGCATATTTAACATCCATTTAATGGACCTCCCATTTATGTGAGGAAATAAGGGATAGAACAAGGTAGATGGAATTCATTATATCTATGGGGACAAAGGTTTCATTATAAGAAAACCCTTCATCTTGAGAAAATCCTTTAGCAACCAATCGAGGCTTATGTATTTCAACACTTCAATCTGATGCATACTTAGCTCTATACACCCATTTGCATATAACAAGTTTTATTCCTTTCAGAAGAGGTATAAGATCCTAAGTATCATTCATCATTAAGGAACAATATTTTTCATTCATTAGTATCTCCCAATATAGATGGCCAAAAGATTTAATAAATGTTTATGGGTCATGAGTCTGAAAATTTTAACCAAAAGAGAGGAGGCGTGTTGGAATTGTGAATGTCTACGATGTTGATAGGTAGGATCACTTGCAATATCACCAACTTCTCATGTTATATGGACCTATATAGGACTAAATGGTGTTAGTGCAAGTTCATGTTCAATAGACTCAACTAGAGGAAATTGAAAAAGTGGTGGATTTTCATCCTGACCATCATCATATGAATAAGAAACTAGAGTAGGATCATTAACAAAACAAATTGGGAATAGAAGATGAAACTAACTCAAAAGATGGATTTTAGGATAAAGATGGCACAAATTTCGAATTAGGTTCACATGTTGAGATACTTTCATAAAACTTATAATCTCTCCTAATAATAATTTCATTGGAAATAGATTGAATAATTCTATAACCTTTTACATCTTCAAAATATCTATCAAAAAAACACTTCTCACTTTTAGGTTGTAATGTTTTCAATTTATCATCAGGGATGTGAACCCATACTTCGCTACCAAACAAGCAAAAGTGGCTTACAATTGGTTTAATTTTACTCCATGCTTCTTCGAATGTTGTATTTTTTATATCCTTTGTGGGAGTGTGATTGACTATGTAAATGGAACAATTAATGACTTCTACCGAAAAATGAAGACTTAGTCCCTTAGATTAGATCATAAAACTAGTAATTTTTTGTAATGTGTGATTCTTCTCTTAGCAATAATATTTTATTGTGGATTATATGGAATAGTACGTTGCATCTAAATGCTTTGTGTAGTGTAGTAATTTGTAAATTTCTTGTTAACATATTTTCATCGATTTTCTGCTTTTAACTTCTATAGTTGATGTCCATATTGTTTTTCTACAAGGGCCTTGTAGGTCAAAAACATGTCAAAAAATTCACTATGAACAAGATGAAAGGGGTTCGAGGCATACCAAGAAGCACACTTGTCAAAATTGTCGCAATGATTTTTTCCAAGAACACAACCAACACAAACACCATCTCTATAAGAAATGATGAGAAGACTAGTCACCATATTTTGGTTACATAGTCGCTCCAATGAGAGATAGTTTAGATAACCAAATCACACAAGCCAAAGTTTTTTCAAGACATCACTATGAGCTATAAAAACCAATGGAAAAGACGGTGAACCAAATTTATCAAATTTGTACAACTTGGTAATATCAACAATAATTCTAGTTGGAAGGACATGCTCTATATCTTTTAAATCCTTGGTTACAACTTGGTGAGATGAAAACTCTATCGATTTACCTTCACCTAAATGAGTGATTTGATATACTTATATATATTGTAGGAGAGACTTTGAATACATAATACATCATTAAAATCACCATCATCTAATTGAATTGTTCCAAACCCTACAAGACTAAGATATATATAATCACAAATAAATATTTGTTTGGTGTTACATTCATTAAGAGAAAAACGAATGTATTTATCCTTATCCATATGATAAGGTGCTTGAGAATCAATAATCCACTCATTAGAAGTAGTATATGTTTCATTGAAGGAAAAAATAGAAGTAAAAAGCGCATGTCCATGAGAAGAATACTTAGAAAAAGAAGAATCAAAATTGGTATTGTGCTTCTTCATTGCTACTTATAAGGCTTCCATATTCTTAAAACATTTAAACACTACATGGCCATCTCACCCACAAAAATTTCAATGTATCTCATCTTTCTTACTTTTTTATTTTGTTCCTTTATCACCATTAGTAGGAGTTGGATGAGAGGGTGTAACACGCCAGTTTTTACCCCTAAATTAGAAATGTATAATGCTATATACAATGAATGGCCAAGGGACAAACAATGTAATATGTAAAATTTTTACATTGAAAATAATAAAAACAAAATACACCACTGGTTGTAGATGAACATGGACAGATTCATCAGGGGATATGATTCCATAAGAAAGGGGCATTAAAATGGGGTTTGAGGGAACCTCTTATTCCTATATTCCCATTCCATTTTCCTAAATAAATTTTCATAAACTATTTTACCTCCTTTGACTTATTAAAGTAAATCATCGAATGCATGTAATAGGTTGAGTGAGAAACAACATCAAATGGGTACAATCATCTTTGGGAAGAGTGTGAAATTAAGCAAGCGTGGAAGAAGAAGGAAAGGGAAATTTGAGTAGAGGGGGAGTAGTTTTTATAGTTATGAAGAAGTGAGGAAAAACATAGTTTAGTGGTGAGGATATTCCATTGGAACAGTTCATCACAAAAGATATGATAAACGAATCTGATATCTACGCTATGAAGGTTAAATTCCTTTAGATTCCAAAATATTTAGTTATTATTTTCTTCTTATGGATGAAATAGAAAAAATGTGGAGAATAGAGAGTACTAAAATACAATCACACACCATCCATAAAATGACACAAATAGTTTATCTAGGAAACTCTTATGAGAGAAACCCCAGATAGAAGGTGAGGTTGTTGTGCTCTCTTTTCTCTGGTATGGAAATAATGAAAGTACAAAGGAGAAGGAACTCTATGTGGAGTTACCTGAAATGTGCGGCCTATTAGGCTACTACAGAACATTACCCCCCCCCTCTGTTATGCTCTTTAATTTCCCACTCCTAGGTGTTTTGATCTACTATGGAACAAAATAAAATAACATAGAATTAAACCCCTTCTCCTCCTAGCGGCCCGATATTTAACATAGTTTGATAACCATCTATGGGTAGGTTTTTGACTTCCTCAACCATAAATTGTGATAATATTTTGGACCTTATATAATTTTGTTGGAAAATCCACAACGTGTCTATCCCCACATGTCTAAATAATGGAGGCTAGCATGGCATCCACTTGCACCATGGTGATCAATACGGTAGGTGTGTTGATTAATTGGGTTGGTTTTCATTGATGTCAACTCTTGAAGAAACTTGGGTAATGGACTCAAGTTTGTTTGATGGATAATAGTATGTGTTTTGATATATTTGTAGTTAAAACTCTTCTATATGGATATTACATGTCATTCCATTTCCGGTGGTATGTGGAACGTCACATAAATCCTCACGGCTAGAGAGTTATGGCCATATGAAGTTGGAGAACCCTCATGAGTCATCTAGAAGCCCCAAAAGGTCAAAGTAGTCAAAGTGTTTGCAAATAAGAAATTATTTAATAATAAAGTGAAGTGATGAGTGTATTATAAGTCAAAGAGGATGAATTTTTATTTATTTAAATAATAAAGTTAATGGAGAACTTACTAATTATGGAAAGTGGTTAGGTTAAGTGGACAAGTGGTTATAAGTGGGTTAACCCTAAAATAAGGAAAGTGGGTTAAGATGGTTAGAAGGTAACCCCTTGAGGAAGCTACATAAAAGTATAAATAAGAGGCAAGGGACTCTCATTCAAAACACACTTGAATATAATTCAATATCTAATTCTGTGAAAGGTTATTTGGGCAGGTATTATTGATAGAGAAAAAGTGTGGCAGAAACAGTGTGGCAATAAAATTGCAGTAGAAAAAGTGCGGTAGGAAAATTGCGGAAGGAAAAGTGCAGCATGAAAACTAAAGAAGAAAAAGTGTGGCAGAAAAATTGCAGCAAAAAAAGTGCGTCAAGAAAACGTTGACAGAAAAAGTGCGGCAGGAAAGTTGTGGAAGAAAAATTGCAGCATGAAAAGTGCAGTAGAAAAATCACAACAGGAAAAGTGCATCAGAATAACCACAACAAAAAAAGTGCAGCAGAAAAATCGTGGCAGTGGATTCATGGCAACAATACCGTGACAAAACAACGATACAAGAAGAAAAAAGGTATGGTTCTCATATGTGTAGTGTTGCATTTATGAATCAAGTTGAGGGTTTGCCTTGTAAATATGTTGGATGCCCTCTTGATATATTATTTCTTGTTGTAGAGTTGATATAAGGAAGATCTACTGAAGTTTAATAATGGTTCATGTTTGAGGGATTTTGGTTGAGGTATGTTGCTGAAGTTATTGGTACAGATAAAGGTTGTATAACAGTGAGGTTCTAGCACATGGTTTGAGGTATATAATTATGCTATAGTATTTGAGGTATTTGTGATCATATAAGATTTGGATGATGAAATTGATGAGGGATTTTGGTTGAGGTACATGTTGGGTACATGGTTTATACAAGTAGTTGATGAGTTGGCACATACATGAGGTGTATAGTTGATGATGTTGGTACATCTTGATGAATCATAGTTTATGTGCATTTGATGTATGATCGATACATATTTGGTGCATGGTTGATGCACTTGTTGATGGTATAGATTAAGATACATGTTGGTGCATGGTTGATGCAATTGTTTATGGTACATGATGATTATTGGTTGAGGTACAGGTTGGTGCATGTTTGATGCACTTGTTTATGGCACAAGATGATTACAGGTTTTTTGGTACAGGTTGGTGCATGGTTGATGCACTTGTTTATGGTACAGGTTGATTACATGTTGATTGGTACAGGTTTACTACAGTATATCTCACAACGATAGTGTGACAACAGTTCCATCATTCTACTTTTACGTCAAGGTGGTTGGACGGGGCAAGAACATGTGGTTGTATCCACCTTCTGGTTGTAGCTGGAGAACATAGGGGGTTGGATCCTCCTTCTAGTTGTATCCAGATAATTAGGGATTTGGAGCTTCCTTCAGGTTGTATCCTGAGAAACTAGGGGGTTGGAGCCTCCTTATGGTTGTATCCAAAGAATTCGGGAGTTGGAGATTCCCTCAGATTGTATCCTGAGAAACTAGGGGGTTGGAGCCTCCTTCCAGTTGCAGTTGGAAAACAAAGGAAGTTGGTGCTTCCAATGAATGTAATTCTTAACGACATATAAGAAAAAAAATTATGTGGTTTTCTCCTGCTTTGGGTTTCCACGTAAAACACTGGTGTACTGTGTATGTGTATGATTTCTCATTTGTTCATCATTTATTTACTCTGGAACTATTGGATGATAATGCTACATTGATATAACACTTGAATTTTATGGTGAAAAAGGATTAAATTTCTCTATTATTGATTCACACACCCTCTCAGTAATCCAACAACTGGTATCAGAGCGAGGTTCCTTCAGGAAACAGTTTTACCACTGGAAGGAGATCATGGATTATTCTGAGAATGGAGTACCAATGTTTAATGGTCAAAATGGTTTAAAGTATGAGATGTGGAGCAGAAGGACAAAATTATTTTGACAGGCACAAGGATATTATATTTGGCTATCAGTTGTTACGGGATATGATAGTTCAAAAAGGGCAAAGACTGCAACAAAGAAGGAATTGAAGAAGAATAAAAAAATAGCAATGGATTTGTAGGAAGGATTATCTAATCTAGTAAGAGAAAAGGTTGGTAAATGTTCATCATCGAAATAACTTTGGGATAAGTTATATGACATATATTATTCACTCATTGCAGATTCAAAAAATGACAAAGAGGATGCAGATAGAGATCAAGAAGAATTATGTTCACCATGTCAAACAGATTCAGAAGATGAAGAGTTCATAATCACCCAAGGTATGTTGTTTTCCTTTAATTGTGAAAAAAGAGGAAATCTTGAAATAGAATGACATGAAGGAAATGAGACAGAAAAACTAATTGAAAAGGAAGACAATTATGAAGCAGAATTGACTAGTGCTTTAGATGAACTAAGAGAAGAAAATAAGTCACTCAAGAAAGAATTCATGAAACAAAAGTGTAACACCCCTAGTTTTTAACTCCCATTTTAAATAATGTATTGTTACAATGTTGAGAGGCCAAAGTGCCCAAATAATTATTAAAAGGCCACTGTGCCCAAGAAATGTAATGTTTTGATCATTATTAGTAATAAATACATCGATGACTACTAGATGGATAAGGACTAGAGTTATAGGGGGATATGATTCCTCTTAAAGTGGGGGATTAAGGGGATAAACGATTATTTCCTATTTTAATTACCCTTTTGTCTAAGGGAGTGGACCAGTTACGTGAGATTCTTGGGGAAGGCCAAGACGCTCTTGATTTCCCATGAAAATACTTAAACTCATCCCTGGTCTAATTGGGGGGTTGCCTCGTTCGCTCCTTGACTTCTTCTTTCATTCCATTCTTTTCCTCACACATTCATTCACTGATTTCTCATTGTTTTGCACCTTGGGTGGAGATCTCACTCCATTCATTTCCATCACCCATTCATCTTTATCATATGTGTCTTGGCTTGGGGAAAGGAAAATGAACTGCTGAAGAGAAACCATGGTATCATTGGCTGTAGAGGTCACTGGTGTAATTCAAACATGACTTCAGCCCTGCACATCTGAGATGCGTTGGCATGTGTCCATCTTTTTTCATAGTTGCGGATCCTGAGAGTTCCATCATGGAGATTCTGGACCATTTGCACTGGAACCCTGGAAGGAGAAGGACTGTCTGAGGGATTGCGTGGCAAAGAAGGGTGAAGGTCCATTCTCTTTGGTGGTGCAAGTTGGGTAGAAGAGAGATTGGTACCTGGATTGCCATGAGTGTTGGTAAATCCTATGAGACTTGGTTCAGGAAGCCAAGTAACACTCTAGAACTATCCTTGTGGATTCATAGCCCTGGCTCGGGGGTGACACTGTTGTTGAGATTTGGAGCAGTAGTGTCTAGGGTTGGGTGGAACGTCCTTGGTCTATAGCCAGTTTGTATCTTGTTTTATAAATATAAGTGCTCTCTACTATTTCATTATTTATCTGTATATGAATGTATTTCGTTGTGTATTTATTTATCATTTAATTAAATCTTTAGAATATGTATGCTTGCTGGTTATTGTTGTGCATGTCATTAGATATTTTCTTTTTTGTGTCCTTATTAATTTAAAAAGGTATCGGTAAGAGAAAGAAGTACACGGGTGGGCTTGAAGGTAGCGTACCCCAACCTGTAGGTGATGGGGTGTGTTATAGATTGGTATTAGAGCTTCGGGTTGAAACATTGGGCCAGTATAGGTCGGGTCTGTTGGTGAGAGTCTCGTGGTTGAGATCAAATTTTGACCATGAAGTTGAAAATCTCAGGAGGAATGGCGTGTTAGAATTTACGCAGGAGATAAAACGTCAGATATCCTTTGTACAAGTTCGAAGGATCATGACCATCCCTTTCGAATCTGGGAGCGACTGCCACTGTGGGATCATGAGAGATCCGAGATCATTAGATCGGAGGGTAGGTGAACAAGGGTCATCCAATGAAGGCGAAGAAATGGTTAAATCAAAACCGTTAGTTCTCATTGTAGAGAAATCGATGGTGGGGAGGCATTACGGGGATTGGGAAGAAAATTAAAGTTCCTGCAAGTTGTGATACCGCAATCACTTAGGATCGTTGATCTTGCTAGATCAATATATAAACGGTGGATATCGATCCCACTATGGACGAGCATATTTTCTTTGCGGATTTCGACAAGGAAATTAAAGAGTGAGCGATTTGAGTCTCTACAATCACTCATGCTCGTTGATATTCAAGCAAGGGACACATGTCAGGAAATCGCATACTCCAGGAGGAAGCAAGAATAACTTGAGATATTTTGAAACTCCCAAAGCCCGAAGAGCCGAAGCGATTCATAGCCATTGATATATGAGAGACAAGCATCGACGAATCGTCGAATTTAGGCGAAATCACTCTGGGAGAAAGTGAAGGGAGATATTTTGGAACTCCCGAAGCCTGAAGAGCTGAAGTGATTCATAGTTGTCAATCTGCGAGAGGACACACGTCAATAGATCATGAACTCCGAGTGGAAGCATTCCAGGAGGAAGAAAGCGAGGGAATTTGAGACTTCTAAAGGCTGAAGTACCGAAGTGGACTAGAGCTATTTATTTAAGGTGGACGCGTGGCGCTTGATATAGAAATTTGTGTACGGATTACTCTGGGGGAAAGCGGAGGTCGAAAGTGCCGAAATCCTGAAGCGTAGAGTCCCAAAGTGGATCTCTATCATTGATCATGAATGAGGACAAGGAACATTGATTTGGTCTTAGTTGAAGGTTATGAAGTTGCGAAGCACTAGGAGGGTAAGCCCTAGGTCACAACCCAAGGTCACAGGCAAGGAAGGAGCTAGCGCTTGTCAATGTGAGATTTGAATAGGGCACTAAGGAAGAAGGATCCATGGATAGCTGTCAATATATGAATGGAAAATCAATGGTGTGGGACCATTGCGAGGAGAGGAGGAAAAAATAGTGAACGTGCTAGTTCGTAGTCTGTTATTTTCCAACATCATTGATCTCATCGAGACAAGGGATGAACGACCACGATTTAAAGGAGATTTGGGTGAACACTTTTCATATTGCAGGGGCATAGCTCTCCGATAAAGAGAGAGCACGTTGTCAGCTCACAATTACTGTTGACTTTCGATCTCATCCCCCGATCTATTTTCAACCACATGATCTCTGATATAGTAATTTTCTAACAAAAAAAATTCCAAGAAGGATTTGGCCGCGGTTTCGAGCCATGGTCACCTGGGGAAGTGGTTTGAAGGGAGTGCCTGTGCAGCATTAAATTTTGTATCGGTTAAGGGATAACAAGGAAGTGTTATACGGTGCATATTGATACATATATGTTCTTCATGAATTGAGAAGAAAAAGGACCTGTAGCATTGCTGACAATTTTGTTTATCATATGCATAATTCTAACAAAATGGTCACTTGCACATTTTGCATAATCAAGAGATTAAACATATCAACTTGGAATGAATATTTGAGAGATGGGATAAAGTGAGGAAGCCTCCAGCCATGAAAGAGAGGCCAAAGGAAAGAATACCAGAGTTGGTAATGCAAAGACATAGTCCAATGGATGCAAGGGAAGAGGAGAGAAGGAAATATTAATAGAAAATGTGAGAAGCCTGGAAATATACATGCAGAGCTACAAAGGAGAAAATGAGAGACTGGTGAGATATCAAAGTCAAATAAATGTTTGAGTGTTGCAGAGATTAAATCAGTTGCAGAGGCAAACAAATAAGGAATCAAACTCAAAACAAGAGGAAGAAGGCATGTTTCATGAAAGAAGAGAGGATCGTGGAAGAGATGGTTATTCGAGAAGTGCTAGAAGAACTCATAGACACCACTCACCTCCTTACTCAGCAAGAAATTTTTACACATCGTAGGATTCCATAAGTAGTCTAGAGGTGTCTCCTGTTAGGAACCAAAGAAGGAGACATGAAGTGGACACTCTGAAAGGAGATATAAGGAAGCTTAAGCCACCCTCCTTTGATGGTGAAAAATAAAGGGAAGATGATGCCGAAGCATGGTTTCTTGGACTTAGCAGGTATTTTCAATTGCATAACTATTCATCAAACCTAGAATCCAGGATTGGCACCTACCATTTATAAAGGAAAGTTGCAATGTGGTGGGATAAACTGAAGCAAGTTGAACATATTAATGAGAGTAGGATCACTTGGACACGGTTCAAGAAGTACTTCCAGAAGGAGTACCTCTCAAAGAATTTCTATGACAAGAAAATGTAGGAGTTCTTTGAAATCAGGCTGGGAACCATGACTATGGAAAAATATGAGAAGAAGTTCTTGGGATTGTTAAAGTATGTCAGGTTCATTGATGATGAGAAGGTGAAAATACATATATTTCTAGGTGGACTGCTAGCCTTTTATAAAGAAAGTATTAGGTATGATGATCCCAAGACCTTGACTGAGGCCATCAGGAAGGCTAAATACCTGTATGAGCAAGGTCAGTGAAGAGAATCCCTACAGAAATATTGGAAGGATAAGAATAAGGAGAAGTCCTATCAGAGGAGGAAAGGATTCAAACCTCCCTTCAATAGGAATGAGCCTAATAGAAGTCATCAAGATCAGTATGCTAAGGGTGAATCCAAGAAATAATACTCCTTGGGAAAAAGGGGAAGATTGCTAATCAAATGTTGGGGATTAAAGGAAGATCACTTGTACAATAATTTCCCACACAGAAAGTACAGAGTAAAGACTATGCACAACGTACAAGAGGATACAATAGTCGAAGATATGGGAAGGATTTATGCAACGTTAGATGATCGACAACAGGAATACTAGTCCAATATGATTGAGGTGGAAGGTAATATCATAAACCAACCTGTTTCTATTTTAATTGATTCAGGAGAAATTCATTGTTACATTGATCCTAAAATAGTGGATAGATTACATTTTGATAAAAGTAAGCTTGGAAAATCAAGTTTGGTTTAGTTAGCCACTGGAACCAAAAGGAGAATCCATGATATCGTCAAAATTTGTTCCATAAGTCTTAATGGTGTGAATACTATTGTTTATATGAATATCATACCCTTGGGGTCTTATCATATTCTAAATGGAATGGATTGGTTGGACAAGAATCATACTGTCCTAGATTGTCATAGCAAGACATTTACATGTCTTGATGGAGATGGAAAACAAAGAACTGTGAAAGGAATTCCAAGACCCATCTCTATAAGAGAGATTTCAGAGTTACAGTTGAAGATATGTTTTATAAAAGGATATCAATTGTATTCAGCTCATGTGGAAGAGCCAGAAAATACAAATGGGCCAAGCGTTGAATATTTCTCGGTACTAAAGGAATTTGAAGATATATTCCAAGAAACACCAGGGTTGACACCAATGAGGGAGATAGATTTCTCAATTGATTTAGTGCCTGGATATTTCCTAGTGTCAAAAACACCTCATAGAATGAGCACACCAGAGTTAAAATAATTACAAATTCAGTTGGAGGAATTGTTGAAGAAAGGGTACATACGTCCAAGTGTTTCTCCCTGGGGAGCACCAATAATTTTTGTCAAAAAGAAGGATGGAACCTTGAGGTTTTGTATTGACTTTCGACAATTGAATAAGTATACTATAAAGAACAAGAATCCTCTACCCATAATTAATGACCTCTTTGATTAGCTACGAGGAGCAAAGATATTTTCGAAGATTGACATGAGGTCAGGATACCATCAGGTATGGATCAAGGAATAAGACATTCATAAGACAACCTTTAGGACAAGGTATGGACATTATGAATTTGTAGTGGTGCCATTTGGACTGACCAATGCACCAGTTGTCATTATGTGCTTAATGAATGCCATATTCATAAATTATTTGGATAGGTTTGTCATAGTGTTCTTGGACGAAATATTTATCTATTCTAAGTATGAAGAGGAGCATGGACATAACTTAAGATTGTTATTGCAAGTGCTGAGAGAACATCATTTGTATGCCAAGATGAGTAAGTGTTCTTTTTATCAAAAGCAGATCCATTACGCAGGACACATTATTTCAAAGCAGGGCATAGTAGTAGATCCAGAGAAGATTGAAGCCATTAGAGGACGGTCAACACCCAAAAATGTGTTAGAAGTCATATCTTTTATGGGATTAGTTGGTTACTACAGAAGCTTCATAGTAGGTTTCTCTAAGATTTCTCATCCCATCATTTATTTTCAAAAGAAGGGAACTAAATTTGAATGGACACCTAAGTGTGAAGAGAATTTTAATTTGTTGAAGGAATTACTTACTACTGCACCTGTGTTAAAGATTGCTGACCCAAATGAAAGTTTTGTGGTATGTACATATGCATGTAAAGAAGGACTTGGGGGAGTCCTCGTGAAAAATGGACATGTCATTGGTTATGAGTCCCGAAATCTTAAGGAACATGAGAGGAACTATGCCACACATGACTTGGAGATTGTTTCCATTTTCCATGCCTTGAATATGTGGAGGCATTACCTCATGGGGAAGATATTTGAATTAAGAACAGACCACATTGGCCTGAAGTATCTTTTCGAACAACCAACCTTGAATGTTAGGCAAACAAGATGACTGGAATTTTTAAGTGAATATGGCCTCGATATCAATCATATCAAAGGAAAAGAGAATAAATTTTCCAATGCACTTAGTATAAGAGTGCATCTCATGCATGATACTATTGTCAGTATGCATCAACAAGACTTGAAGAGCATAATTTTATATGATCTTGTTATAGATCAATATTAACTATAGGTAAAGGAAATCTTACAACAAGGGGATGTACAACAAAAAATAAAGGAGTATGATATAAAGGAAGATGGATTACTCATGCATAAGAACATAATCTATGTTCTTAGTTCCGGAGAAATGAGGAATTTGGTATTGAAGGAAATGCATGATGTTCCTTATGTTGGACATCCCGGTTACCAGAAAATGATTACAACAGTAATAAGCCAACTCTTTTGGCTAGGAATGAAAAATGATGTTGTTGATTACATCGTTCAATGTATGGAATGTTAGAAGGTGAAGGTTGAGCATAGTCACCCCAACGGTTTTGCTGCAGCCATTACCAATCCTAGAGAAGCAATGGGAGGTGATAACCATTGATTTCATAACTAAATTACCTAGGACATCAAGGCATCATGATTCAATCATGGTGGTGGTTGAGAAATTAGCAAAGGATTCTCATTTTGTTCCTGTAAAAATAACACATACATCAGCTAATATTGCAGAAATTTGCATGAGGGAGATTGCTAGGTTGCATGGGATACCAAGGACAATTGTATCGGATAGAGATACAAAGTTTACCTCTAATTTCTGGAGGGGATTGTTTAAAGGATTTGGTACAAATCTAAACTTTATCACATCATACCATCCCCAATCAGATGGACAAACAAAGAGGGTCAACCCAGTAACTGAAGATATGCTAAGAATGTATGTGATGGATAAGCCATCTAAGTGGGAAGATTACTTACACTTGGTTGAGTTTGCATATAATAATGGGTATCGATCTTAATTGAGAATGATCCCATTTTAAGCCTTGTATGGTAGGAAATCAAATACTCTAGTGAGATGGGACAACCTAGAAGATAGAGTGGTACTTGGGCCGTAGTTTCTCAAGGATATGTAAGACCAGATGGTTAAGATCAAGCAAGATTTGAAGGAAGCTGAAGATAGACATAAAGTTTATGCATATAAGAACAGGACAACTAGAGAATTTAAAGTAGGGGAGCATGTACTTTTGAAAGTGAAGCCCAAGAAAATATCCTTGAAAATGGGTAGTTGTACAAAGATGGCAGCCATATTCTGTGGTCCATTTGAAATATTGGAGAGAATAGGGCTAGTTGCATAAATGCTTGCATATCCTGCTTGCATGAATATGCATAATGTATTTCATGTATCTTTACTAAAGAAATATTTACATGATCCTAACCATGTTATTGATTGGCATATGATTTAGGTAGAGACAGAGGGAGACTTTCAGGTTCATCCAGTGTGGGTATTGGAAAGAAAGGTCAAAATTCTTTGGAATCGAGTTATAGAGATGGTATAAGTTCATTGGACCTACTACGGCCCTGAATATGCTACCTGGGAGCATGAAGATGCCATGCGGGAAGAGTAGCCACAACTTTTTGAATAAATTTTGAGATTTTGATCTCTATTTTGTATATGCACTGAGGACAATGCCAAAATAAGGGGGAGGGGATGTAACACCCCAGGTTTTGAACCCCCATTTTAAATAATGTATTGTTACACTGCTAAGAGGCCAGAGTTCCTAAAAAATTATTAAAAGGCAAGTGTGCCCAAGAAATGTAATGTTTTGATCATTATTAATAATAAATACATCGCTGGATGCAAGACAGACAAGGACTAGAGTTATAGGGGGCTATGATTCCACAAGAGAGGGGGATTGAGAGGATAAATGTTTATTTCCTATTTTAATTACCCTTTTTTCTAAGGGAGTGGATCAGTTACGTGAGATTCTTGGGGAAGACCAAGAGGTTCTTGATTTCCCACAAAAATACTTAAACCCATCCCTAGTCTGATTGGGGGGTTGTCTCATTCACTCCTTCACTTCTTCCTTGATTCCATTCTTTCCCTCATGCATTCATTCACTGATTATTTATTGTTTCACACCTTGGGTGGAGATCTCACACCATTCATTTACATCACCCGTTCATATTTTTCATCCATGTCTTGGCTTGGGGAAAGGAAAATGAACTTTTGAAGAGAAGCCATGGTATCATTGGCTATAGAGGTCGTTGGTGTAATTCAACCATGACTTGAGGCCTGCATGTATGAGATGCATCAGATTTTTTCCATCTTTGTTCACAACTACGAGTCATGAGAGTTCCATCATGGATATTCTAGACCAGTTGCGTTGGAGCCCTGGAAGGGGAAGTACTGCCTGAGGGACTGCATGGCAGAGAAAGGTGGAGGTCCATTCTCTTGGGTGGTGCAAGATGGGTAGAAGAGAGTTGGGTACTTGGATTGTTGTGAGTGCTAGAAAATCTTGTGAGAGCATGAGTACTGATTGGTTCGGGAAGCCAAGTAACACTCTGGAGCCATCCTTGTGGATTCATAGCCCTGGCTCGGGGGTGACACCGCTGTTGAGATTTGGAGAAGTAGTGTCTACAGTTGGGTGGAACGTCCTTGGTCTACAACCAGTTGGTTTCTTCTTTTATAAATATGAGTTCTCTCTTTTATGGTATTATTTATCTGTATATGAATGTATTCCACTATGTATTTATTTATCGTTTAATTGAATCTTTAGAATATGCATGCTTGTTGGTTATTGTTACCCATGTTGTTAGATATTTTATTTTATGTTTCCTTATTAATTAAAAAAGGTATAGGTAAGAGAAATAAGTCCAAGGGTGGGCTTGAAGGTAGCATACCCCGACCTGTAGGTGGAGGAGTGTGTTACAAAAAGGAAAATGTTCACATTTTTTAAGAAGCCCAACAGGTCATCGAGAACTTAAAAACTCAGCTAGAAGAACTGAGAAAGATCGAAGAAAATATTGAATATCAAAAGATATATTTGGAAGCCAACATAGCATCACAGAAGGAAGAAGCAGAAATGAGAGAGAAGATACTGAAAGATCATCTTAAGGAAAGAACTAATGATCTAAACCAGCTTGAGGCAAAATTTTGTCAAGAAGAGAAAGGACTTGAAGAAGAAATAATCACATTAAAAATTTAGCTTGAAGAAGTGAAAAGAACATAAGATGTCCTGAAGTATCAGATAATGAAGAAAGAAGAAGAGGTTGAGAAGCTTGAAAAAGAATTTTTCACATTGAGAAGTAAAATTGGCAAGCTCAATAAGAGCATTGAAGAGATAGAAACATCCACATCAATTATAGATAATGAAGAGAAGCACTCTAGGTTGATTAGGTCCAATATATTAAATAATTCCCACTATGCTACTTAGATATGATAAATGTCAGAAGGCTTTCTAGAATGTTCCTAGGAGATAGAGAGTGTTATATAAAGAAGTGTAAGCAATGTATTGAAGAATAGTGAAGAATATTGTGAATGTATCAAGCGTTGTCTAAGAAGTGTTATCCTTCCTTAAGGATTAATATATGGTGTTACCCTACCTCAAGGGTTTTGACTATTTCTTGTGTTCAGTGTTTTGGTGAATGGTTTGGTTTTTTCTTGTTGATATTGTAGGTTTATTTTGATATTTATATTAATATCTATTCAGTTACTTAACAATTGTTGATCGAAATGAAAATTTCATTGTATGCACTGATGCATGTAAAGAAGGATTGGGTGGAGTCGTTAGTTGGAATGGGTAAGTGGTGTGCTATGAATCAAGGAATTTGAAGGAACATGAAAGGAACTATGCTACTCATGATTTGGATTTGGTAGCCATAGTGCATGCCTTGAATATCTGGAGGCACTATCTCATGGGGAAAATATTTGAGTTGAGAACGGGCTATAGTGGTCTACAATTCTTGTTTGGAAAACCAAATCTAAATGCCACACAAAGAAGATGGTTATATTTCCTAAATGAATATGCTTTTGATATAAAACATATCAAAGGTAAAGAGAACAAGGTGGTTGATGAACTCAATAGGAGCATGTGTGATATGCATTCTATAACCATTAACATGTACCAATCATATTTGAAAGTCATAATTTTAGAAGCTGCAAAATCAGATTTGCAGTACATGGACATAAGGACAAATTTACAAGAAGGTATTTTGCAGCAAAAATTTGAAAAATACAAGTTGGAAAAGGGTGACATTCTCATGTATAGGGGAAAAATTTATGTGCGAAATTCTCAAGATTAGAAAAACCTGATTTTAAAGGAAATGGATAATGTGTCTTATGTTGGACACCCAGGCTACCAGAAAACTATTGTAGTTTTCAAGAGCCAATACTATTGGTCGGATATGAAGAAAGAGGTTGTTGATTTTATTTCCAAGTGTTTGGAATGAAAAAAAGTCAAGGTTGAGCACAAACACCCAGTTGGTCTACTACAACTATTACCCATTCCTGAGTGGAAGTGGGAAGTTGTAACAATGGATTAACTTTAGCATGACCTGTCATCCATAGTCGGATGGGAAAACAAAGAGATTAAATCAAGTGATTGAAGATGTGTTGAGGATGTATGTGATGGACAAAGCATCCAAATGGGAGGATTACTTGAATTTGGTGTAATTTTCTTATAACAATGGGTATCAAGCATCCCTAAAGATGATCCCATTTGAATCCATGTATGAAAGAAAGTGAAACACAGTAGTAAGTTGGGACAACCCCACAAACAAAGCAGTGGTTGGTCCAAAATCATTCAGGGAAATGGAAGAGAAAATGATGAAAATAAAATAGAATTAAAAGGTTTCCCAGGACAAGAAGAAAATTTATGTTGATAGAGACAAAACCCATAGATAATTTAAAGTGGGAGACCACATGTTCTTAAAAGTAAAGGCCAAGAGAAGTTCCCTAAGGTTGGGAAATTGTTCAAAGTTGACAACTCGTTATTGTGGATCATTTGAAATCCCATAAAGGATTGGGCCTGTAGAATACATCATTTCTTTACCTGCATCAATGTGTATTCATAATGTATTGAATGTATCATTTTTTAAAAAGTATGTACCTAATGCTAATCATGTCATTGATTGGAATGTAATTCAGGTGGAGCAGGAAGGAAAATTTCAAGTGCATCCAGTGTGCATATTGGACTGGAAAATTAAGTAGCTATGGAATCAAGCCATAGGGATAGTAAAAGTCCAATGGACCTTGTACGGTCCTAAAGATGCAACTTGGGAGCATGAGGATGTTATGCAAGTAGAGTACCCACATCGTTTTGAAGAATTTTAAAGTTTTGATTGTATATATGTATATATAATGCATTGAGTAAAATGTATAAATAAGGGGGAGGGGAATGTAATACCCCTAGGACGAACCCCAATTGTACATATAAATGTAAATGAACATATAGGCTAGTGAGCAAGGATCTTTTTGGCCAGGTTGCCTGTGTGGTTATTAGACCGGAGAGCCTAGATGATAAAGGACAGTGAGCCTATTTTTGTAATATGTAAACACTCATATTATTAATAAAGTACATCAATGTTGCGTATTGACCCACAAATGAGTATGGGGGGATAAACTCCACTATAAAGGGAAAAGGGGGCTAAGAGTCTAGGAAAGGGTTAAGATAGGGGGATTAATCCTAGTAAAATATTGTATTAGTATTCCTTAAAGATAAAGTAATGGATATGAATATATCTTAAGTTCTAAAGAAGGGACAAGGGAGTCCCTTGGGTTCCAAGTATCTTAAAATACACATGAATATATATATTTGGGAACATGGTGTGAAAAGGGGGACTCATATCTTCACAGAGGCAGTTGTGAATCATACCTTATAGTACTGGACTACGACGAGAACTTCTACCTATATTGGTTAGTTCAAGAGATGAATTAACGAAGTGGTTTTTCAAGCCCGTAGGACTGAAGAAGTGGGTTGTCAGGCCCGTGAGAATTCTCTTCCAAGTGAGAGAATGAATGGGAATTAAATTCCCAAGGTGAAAAACTATAGCTATAGGGATCTAAGACTTCCTTTCAGGCCTGTTGTTGAAGCCTTGAAAAGGAAGTGGAGAAACCGAAGGATTTTTTAGCAGAGAAGGGGCACACTTCCTGGGTGGGATAGTCATGTGGGGCATGATAGAATGTAGGCTGTTAGTTTGAGCTGACACTTTTCTATAAGTTTGTATGTTGTTAAAGAAACCTTATCTTGGTTAGAAACCCTTTACCTAGGTGGAATTTAGCCCCAGCTCGAGGGTGACCCACTACTCAGAGTTATGAGCAATGCAGTCTAAGGCTGGGAGGAACATGGAAGGTCTGCATGCAGTTGGTGTTTATTCCCTGAGATAAGTTTCATTTATGTGCTTATTTCAATTACTGTGTGTGTGCAATTATGAGTTTCTGTCATGGAATATTTGTTGTTAAATTCTATATATGAATTGTTATTGTTTCATAAAAGTTGTTATTATTTCCGCTTAACTCTGTTCATATGTAGATTTTATTATTTAATTTAATGGTATTAGAATTTGTAATTCCATGTGGCATGCCCCATATTAGCGTTGGTAATGTTACAAGAGAATTTTTGTTGATTCTCTAATAATGGGGATGTTACAAATTGGTATCAGAGCTAATAATGAGATAATGTTGCGTGATGTGGCCTAGCCTCAATGGTTGGGTACATTACATGCGGTGAGGGAATGGTTTAAAGAATTAATTCAATAGGACAAGGAGAAGCGGGAAGCCAAAGAAAAGGAAAAAAATCATAAATATGAAAAGAGATCAAGAAAGGATGACGAAGTAGAAGAAAAATATTAGTAGAGAAAAAGAGTAGAAATGGAAAAGAAATAGGGTGAATTGAATAAAAAAATGATAAGGACCAAGTCTCAAACAAGAATGTTGAAGGGAAAAAAAATAACACTTAAGCAGAGACCAAAGTTGAAGAATATACAAATCTTGAAAAGAAAAGAACGGAAAGTGAAGAACAAGCACAATTAGCCACTCAATTTGAAGAAAGAGGAAGAGGAGAAAATAAATACAGCTAAGTCACGAGAGAAAGAACCATAACAATTGAACATAGTTATGGTAATAACCCCAATTCCATAATAGTCACAGTCTTGAATCCTTGATTGAAGAATGTAGTCCTCTTATAACCATCCCTAGAAATCTCTCCTACACATCACAAGAGCTAGGGCTAGATGAAGCAGTAGTAGTTGTAGGTCACTACTACTACAGTAACAAAACTAGGTCCATTGAGAGAAGAAAAACTGAAATAAAATGAGGAGAAACAACACTTAAGAAAGATTCCTCCAAAAGGAGCATCAAGTCGAAAGTAGGAACATACCTAAAGGAAAATTCCATATAGACAACATTGACCCTCAATTCCTTTGTTGGTGCAAATGCCATGTCAGTTTATCATATTGAGGAAGCACTTGATATATCAAGAGTGAGTGTATCTGAACTTGAATATTCCATGAACACCGTCATAGAAATATTGGCTAGTGAATTCAAGAAGGAAGTCGATGCAGCAAGAAACTACACAAAGAAGAAATACAAAAGGAATTGCAACTTCAAGCAAACAAGTTAAGAGTGTAATTTGGACAAAAGTCTACCATAAATAAGAAGTTACATCAAGAATAATTGGATTCTCTCAAGCTCAAACATTCATAAGAAATAGACCAACTCAATACCACACATACAAAAGAACTAAAGCGATTACAAGAAGAACTTTTGGAGATAAGCATATATAACAAGAAAATAGAAATCATGATTCAACAATTGCGGAAAGAAAATGAACTCTTGTAGAAGGTTGTGGAGGAAAACCAAAAGGGAATTGTTTGTTGATTAAGGTTGGTTGTCATTGATGTCAACCCTTGAAGAAAGACCCGTAGCACAAAGTTTTGGGTAATGGACCCAATAGTGTTTGATGTAAATATGACTCATTATTGTTTTGTCATGGTTGATAAGAAGTAAATATGTAATGGACCTAATAGGTAAGTTTTGATGTGTAAATATGACTCTATTATTGTTTTGTCATGGTTGGATAAGAAGTAAATATGGATGAACTCTAAAGTGGTCCCTGATGGTAGGTGCCCCACGGAAGACGCTTTTGTGGAGTAAGAGAACCCATGCTTAATTATGGAATACCGAGATGAAGGAAAGTGAATTTGTCGTGAAAATATCCCGATGGATAGTTCCTTACATGTCATTTCCGGTGGTATGTGGAACGCCACATAATCTCACGGTTAGAGAGTTATGGCTGAGAAGTTGGAGAACCTGTGTTTGGGTAATGGACCCAAGTTTGCTTGATGGATAACGGTAAGGAGTTATGATATATTTTCAGATAATACTATTCTATATGGATAGTACATGTTGCGCTATTTGGTATAGAACGCTGCTATACTTCCTCACGGTTTGAGAGTTATGGTTTTACTAAGTTGGAGGACCCTCAAGGTCATCTAGAATCCCCTAAAAGGTCAGTGTGTACTGTAAAGTGGTTTAAGAGATTTAAAAGGTAAATAATAAAGTAAGTAATAAGTGTATTATAATTAAAGCGAATACAAACATCACAATACCTTAATGGAGAATTAGAAGGGACCCAACCCCAAATAAGGGAAAGTAAAGCCATGACCCAGAACATGCTTAAGGAAGCTAATGGAGAGTATAAATAAGAGCGCGCCTCCATCTTGGAAACACTTGAGCATATGGAATATCCATAGGTGTCTGAGATTTACAAACGATATCTTAGCCGAAATTATGAGTGGCGAAGCCAGCACGCCTAAAAATGCAAGGAAGGATAAATCTCTTTGAAGGCGTCATTACATGCCATTTCAGGTCATCCTCAACCATTTCAATGGCGGGCAACTTTCATAATGATCAAGATCCCGAAATTCTGACGCGCTGTATGGAAAACATATCCAAGCATCGTGTCCAAAAAATGCTTCAGGGTCGTTGTATCTTTTGGATTTACACTCGGTGGCCAGGGCCAGTCCAAACTAGTCAAAAATCAAAAGCCTCTGCAAAAACGTCATAACCACCAACAAGATCCAAACCGAGCGCATAACTGCCCGCCTAGGCTAGGCCAAAAGTCCGTAGCACCCGCGGCACCTTCAGATCCATTTGCCAAATAGCTCAGGCAAAGCAACTCCCCACACAAGGCTCCATTTCCCAGAACAGTTTCTAATCCTACAAGTACTACTTCCTTTGCCACAACCTCATGAGTGTCCAAACGAAGCCACCGATGATCTGCACGTTCACCACTTGAAGAACATTGTGCATCAGTTTCATCATACACATGTGTCCAAATCATGATCATCTCGTCAGGGTTGTTGACTAATCCAAACTAGTACGTGGAGACCAAAACAAGCCTGATGAAAATGATAGTCTTTGTTAAGGAAGGTTTGCAGGTGGATCGTGATGACATACACCGTGTCTAATACAGAGGCAAAACTGATTTGGATGATGAAATTGATGAGGGCTTTTGTTGAGGTTGGTGCAATGGTTGATGCACTTGTTTAAGGTGCTGTGTTGATTACGTAGGTTAGTGCATGGTTGATGCACTTGTTATGGTATTGGTTGATGGCTGGTTGATGCATGGTTTAGATTTCTCTATTGGCATGTGTTTACAGCTTATATATATCTCACAAGTTGATAGTGCGGACAGTTGGTTCATCATTCTACTTCTACTTAAGGGTGGTGGGACGGGGCAAGGACAGTTGGTCAGCCACCTTCCTCGGGTTGTAGCCGGAGAACAGGGTTTGTAGCCTCCTCCGGTAGCCAGAGAATTGGGGATTTTTAGCTTCCCTCAAGTTGTAGCCCCGAGAAACTAGGGGTCTAGAGCCCTTCCAAATAGTACCGGAGAACAAGCAGTTGGTGCTTCCAATGAATGTAATTCTTCAAGACATAAGAAAAATCACTTCCTTGTTTTCTAACATTTGGGTTTCCACGTGAAAACACTGGTGTATTGTTCATGTGTGGATTGTTTATTTATTACTGCTCATTTTGGATAATAATTCCTACATTGATATAACACGATTTGAAGAAAAAGGACTATAATTACGTTATTATTGATTCACCCTCTCCTCTCAGTAATCCAACAATTGTATCGAGCAGTTCCTTCAAACTGGCTTTGAATCCAATTAAAAGGTAGATCATGGAGAGTACCAACCAGATAAAATGGAATGGAATACCATAGCTTGATGGACAGAAGTATGTCTTTGGAGCATAAGGATGAAGGTGGCATACAACGTGGGATTTCTTTAAATTTGAAAATCAATTAGATGGATACACAACACCAACAGCTCCACCAACAAGTGAAAAGGCGTTGAAACTCGGCAGAATAATTTTAAAGCTTTCTATAAATGTACTTTTGAATGGTCTTAGTTATATGGTATTCACCAAAGTTTCGCATTGTAATCTGCTAAAGAGATTTGCACAAGCTTCGCAAATATTTATGAAGGAGATTCAAAAGTCAAAACAACAAAGTTTCCTTAAAACTTACGAGGGTCGTATTTCGAATTAAATCTGTACCGAAGGAAGATGAAGATATCAATGTTCTACTTCTTACGAGTCGATGAAACAAGAATGCAATCATAGGATTGGAGAGAAGAAATCGAAGAATCTATAATTGTTCAAAAGGTACTAAGACCTTTTCCTATGTGATTCAAACCTAAGATATCAACACCAGAAGAAATATCATATCTAAACACAATAGCTACTTAGGGATGAACCCACGCAACTCCACATACGAGCATTTATAAACCCAACAAGAAAACCAGACGTGCGCCAGCCAAGTCTCAAAGCATCCAAAAGATCAAAGAAAAAGAAAAAGGAACAAGAAGAATATAGCAAACAAAGAAGCACGCCCCCAAGACGTACTAAAGAAGGTCCAACCTGTCAAAAGACCAAAAACAAGGTCCCAACTTAGGGCACGAGGTAAGCCCCTTAATCTTTAATCGTGATGGCACATCATTCCTTTGCTAACAAATGTCCCATAAGAAAAAATAGAAATGATGAAGGCTACTAAAGGCGACAAACATATAAAGATAAAATAACCACAAAGAAAGTCCAAGAAAACTTTTGCAACTAAAGAAGACCCCATCATCGTGATGAAGATGAAGTCAAGACAAAGGGAAATATGGAGAGTTCTATTCATGGCAAAAGAAGAATCTGATAAAGAAGACACCGAGGAAGAATATGAAGAAGCATATGAAGAAGAAATTGAAGAGGCAAAATTTGACTACCGATAAGAATTGTTCTGTGCCATAGATTTTATAAGAAGAGAAAAGAGGAGAAACAAGAAACTACAAGCGTAACCAGATAAGAAAAAGACACTCAAGAACTGGTAGAACAAATGATTACAAAATTGAAGGTTCAAATAGAAGAAGATAAAAAGAATTGAAGAAGCACTCCAAAAACAAATTTGCAGGAAGAAAAGGACGTGATCATTGGAAACCTTGAAGCATAGATTGTTACACTAAGAAAGGATATTCAAAAGAAAAATATGCATTAGCTCAAAAGTTTTGGATGACATTATTAGTACCGCAACTATCCGACAAGTCCGACCTGGACACAATCAAATGTGAAAAAGGATCAAGCTCCAAAACAACAGAAAAAAAGAAACAACCAAAGTTATGCGTAACAATCAGTTGGAATAAAAGACATAAGGGTGATTACGTGGATAATTCTCCATCGGAGACCAAATTTCGAATCAACAACAGAGGATAGCTCTAAGAAGAAGAAGGATCTAAGAGCACCTCCTTTCATAAGATATTCAACTACCAGTTATCAAACTATATTTTTGGTTTATGTTATGCTTGTAATAATTTTGACATAAAGCTATAAATTGCGGAGAGTTAAACGGGAACAATAATTACTTTGAGAGCCATACACACAAGGGTTATTCAAGAAAATGAGGAAACATGTAGAAGAAGCTACAACAGGTTTGAATCCTTGAGCACCGGGGAACGTTAAATGTAACAATTTTGGACACATGGGCCAAATATTGTAGATTTATTATTCCCCCAAGAGAATCAAGACAAAATAAAAAAAATAAAAAAAAAAAAAATGACATGGATAAGAAAGTAGCATCAATATAGCAATGAAGAATGCATAGTCGCTCTACAAGCCAAATAGAAGAAACGTATTGGTATGTTGGACATTGATGTTCAAAAACACAAGGACAGGTGATATACGTTTCTTTACCACGAAAGAGGAAAGAGATTAATCACTTTGAAATGATGATTCATCCAAAATCATTGGAGGTGACACCAATTTAAACAAGAACTAAAAGGCAGAAAATGCTCCACTAGTAGAAGATATGAAATATAATATTTTAAGTGTGAGTTAAAATGTGTGACCAAGGTCAAATTTACTTTCGATTCACAAAAGTGTGGAGATAAGAAAAGAAGGTCGGGGAAAATTGGTCGCTATAGTCGCAAGAACTTCAAGCAACATATATATGTGTTAGCCAAATTGGAAATGAAAAGTGTTGTCTAGAAAGGAATATGAAAGTTGGCTATGGTATAGAAGAATGGGTCACATGCATTTTGATAACCTTTGTTGTGTCAGTAAAAGAGGCTACCGTAGAAATGCCCCCATATCACTTAAACCAACTAACACCGGCGCGTTAATCGCCAACAAGGAAAGCAAACAAAGACCGTGTTCAAATCAAAGGAAATATCTAAATAAATGTCCACCGGAAAATTGTGCATACCCCAGATTCACACCAACGAAAAAGGCTTAAAAGGTGAGATACTTAATGCTATTAGTTGATGATTATAAAATAACGACTGCAATTTTCTTTCTCAAGAAAACCCGCTTGTACCAAGACAATGAAAATGGTTGAAAATGAGACGGATTCAAGAATCAAATGCTTAAGATCGATAACGGAGGAGAATTCACCCCAAAGGAATCTATGGACTACAACGCGTTAAATCATGAACAAAATACACCCCATCGCCAGGACACCCTCAACGTAACGGAGCTGCCGGTTAAAAATAGACGTACGTTGTCGGCCCTAACAACGATAATGATTCAAAGCTGATTGTGACATTTTGGACACAGCAGCATACAATGTTTCATTCAAACAACAGAAAAGTAATGCCCGTAAACAACACCTAATAAACCCATAATGGAAATATGAAAAAGGAAGACCAACAAAACGTGAAGCACCGAAGTTTTGACAAATGCTGATCAAAAGAGAAGATGCATCGGGAAAGTTTGACTCGTGGTGGACAAAGGAATACTTGTTGGTTACTCAAGTACAAGGAAAGCACAAGTGTTACAATTTAAGATTAAACAAAGTTGGAAAGCATCAACGTAACAATTGATGAAACAGCATACCTCGCATCCTCAAAGAAAGAAGAAACCAATCAATGGAACAAATTTTGAAGAAGAAGATGAAAAAGAAGAAGAAGAGGAAGATGAAGATGAAGATGAAGAGAACTGACAGAAGGAAGAGCAAGTTCAGCAAGTATTTCCAAAGACACCCAGCAAACGAGTAAAGAATCATTCCGATCAGATTATTGGAAACAAAGACGCAGGAGCTGAGACTAGAAGAAAAACTGCTCAACCGTAAATCAAACAATAACCTGGTGAACTCTTTATCTACAATTGAACCAAACTCGCTTTGAAGCCAACAAGGATGGATTTTGAATAAGGCCATGAATGAAGAATTGATCAATAGAGAAAATGACACTTGGGAATTGGTTCCAAGACCAAAGAATAAGAATGACCGCACAAAATGGCTTCGTGAATAAATTAAATGAAGATGGACATGTTACAAGAAACAAAGTCGGATTGCATGTGCTGATATGAATAGATTGAAGGAATCAACTTTGAAGAGACATATGCCCCTGGGGCTGTTTAATGGAAGTTAACCGGCTTGCTTTTAGCTTATGGTACGTCTAAGAATGTTAAATTATATCATATGGACGCAAAATCAACTTTTCCGAATGGGGAACTTATTAGGGTTAAGTCTTACATTTCAACCGTATATGATTTCAGCTTGTCGAGAACACGGTATCTATGTGTGTAAATTAAAGAAGGGCCTGTATGGTCTAAAACAGTCTCTTAGAGCATGGTACTCCAGATCGATAAGTATTCCAGCCAGCGTGGTTCAAAAGGAAGGCGCACAACAACCTCTGCTATCAAGGTAAGTCAAGGTAATATTTTATTAATTGAAGTTTATGTTTGATGATATTATTTGGTAGTGATGATGACAGGTTAAGCCAGAAATTTCCAGTAAAAAGACATGCGTGAGTGAATTTGAAATTCCCATTACTTGGAGAACTATCCTTCTTTCTTTCTGGGACTTCAGACACGCCAAAGCAACCAAGGAATTTTTATTTCTGAAACCAGACATCAGAGAAACGCTAAAGAGGTCTGGAATGGAAGACTGCAAACCAACTATCACCCTAAGCGCAAAACCGTACCAGGTTAATCAAAGATGATGATTCAAAGTCTGCTGTGACGTAGACAGGTCAATGATTGGCAACCTACTATATGTGATGCGATCCGCACTGATGTAATGCGTGTAGTTGTATAGGTGTCACTTCAAGCAACACCAAAGGAATCACATGTATTAGCAGTAAAGAGGATCTTAGATTATCTCAAAGGAACGTAAGAGTTTGTATTATGGTGCATCCAAAAGGAAAGATCTATCACTTATGGCCTGCCACGCGTGATTGGGTTGTACTGGATGACCTGACGGCACCGCCGAGCAGCCGCCTACCTCTGAAAGTGAGCAGTTTGGTATCATGGCTGGGCAAGAAACAATCATCATCCCATCTACAATGCAGACGCATAATGTTGTTAAAGATGCGTTGCAACAATGCGTCCCTTGGACGAAAACAAACCCTGACGTATTACACGCCCTGATTTGTTCATCCTTAAATACACAGATACAAGGCCAATGATCCTCAAAACCCTGCGATGCACCCAAGACCGCTAACATCCAATCAAGCATCACTTCTCACTTATAAACGTTGTAGAAAAGAACATCAGAGTCGAGCATGTGGGCACAAAAGAACAAGTGGCGACATCTTTACAAAACCACTTCCACGGGAAGTCTCTGAATATCTTCGCCAAAGACCTGGAGCCATTTCAATCCAAAACGACCCTCGAATGCTTATCCTATACAGTCTTAGATGCAACACGGCGGGAAGCACCATAAGAGGATAGTACTCGGGGAAAACCCAAATGGGAAAGACAATCTTCCAATACTTGCAAGGGGGGACGTGATTTATCGATGCAGGATGAGGTATTGCCTCAAGGGGAGCATGACTGATATGATTTCAAGAAGTTGAATCAGAGCGTTGCCATCAATGCCAAAGGGGAGATTGTTGATTAATGTTAGTTGTCATTGATGTCAACCCTGAAGAAAGACTCAGAGGCACAAAAGTTTTGGGTAATGGACCCAATAGTGTTTGATGTAACATGGACTCATTATTTTCTTTTCATGGCTGATAAGAAGTAACATGGATGAACCCAAAGTGGTCCCCTTATGGTGAAATCCCCTCACGGGAAGACGCTTGTGGAGTAAGAGAACCCATGCCAATTATGGAATAATGAGATGAAGGAAAGTGAATTTGTCGTGAAAATATCCCGATTTGATAGTTCATAACATTCGCAGTATGTGGAACGGCCACATAATTCCTCACGGTTAGAGAGTTATGGCCATGAGAAGTTGAGACCCCGTGTTTGGGTAATGGACCCAAGTTTGCTTTCTTTGATGGATAACGGCATGAGTTATGATATACGATAACAATATTCTATATGGATAGTGGCTATGTCATGCCATTTCTGATGGTATGTAGAATGCCACATAAATCCTCTCACGTTTGAGATTTCTGGTCTTTACGAAGTTGGAGGACCCTCATGTGTCATCTGTGAAGCCCCAAAAGGTCAAAGCAATCAAAGTGGTTTAAGAGGATTTTAAAAGGTAAATAATAAAGTGAAGTGGATGAGTGTAATATAATTCAAAGTGAATACAAATTAAATTATTTACCAATAATTTTAATGGAGAAATTAGAAGTGGACCCAACCCTAAAATAAGGAAAGTGGGGGCCAAGGGACCTAGAATATGTTTTTAAGGAAGCTACTTGGAGAGTATAAATAAGAAGCAAGGCTCTCTCATTTGAAACACACTTGAGCATATTGAATATCCATAGGTGTCTGAGATTTGGTAAATGATATCTTAGCCGAAATTCTGAGGAAAGGAAGAAAGAAGGTCAAAACGCAAGGAAGGATAAATTACTTTGAAGGTAACTTCTACAAAGCAAATATTTTCAGTCATCCCACCATTTCTCTTTCCATATAACGTTTTTTATATAATAATGATCAGATCCCGAAATTGTTATGAAAGCAGGTAAAACATATCCAAGTACCGTGGTAAAAAATCGCCTTGTGGTTCAAGTATTTTTGAGTTACACTGCGGAAAATAGGGTTTGTGGCTGTCCCGAACTAGTCAAAATCAGGTGTTTCGGTAAAACGTCATAACTTATTCATAACAGATCCAAATTCAGTGAGACAAAATGTGTTTGTTGTAAGTCTTTATTACTGTGGTAACACAGTTTCATATCATTTCCCAGCAAATATCTGTTGGGAACTCTCTACAAGGTCTCTAGAATAAGCCGTAATTCAGCAAGGTACATTTTGGTTATAACCTTCTTTTCTGAGAGGTTCCAATTAGTGCCACTTGGAATATTTGTGGTTAAAACCACTGAAGAACATTTTGTATCAGTTTTAGATCTTTACACATTACAGGTTCAAAGTTAAGGATTACTCTGCCTGGTTGTTGACTAATCCAAAACTAGGCATGTGAGACTTAAAAACAAGTTTGATGAAAATGCTAGTATTTGTTATGAAGGTTGGTAGGAATGTGATGATATACACCAGGTCTGGCTTTACAGAGTTACAAATCAGGATTTGGATGATGAAATTGAAGAGCCTTTGCTGAGCAAGCTGGCGCACGGCTGACGCACCTTGCCTACGCACGATTACGTGCCGGGTACGGCTGACGCACCTGTTTCATGGCGCCGCGCCGATGCAATGGCTGATGCATGGTCCAGACTTACTGGGCACCGCGCCTACACCCACACATCCCACGACGCACAAACGGTCCATCATCCCCCACCTACGTGCGCATGACCAGCGACGGTATCAGTGTTCAACCGGTCAGTGTTCGAGCAAAACACAGGGCCAGTGTTCCTCCGTCAGTGCTCTATAACTGGGGAAGAGCCGGAGCCCCGCTGCCGTGTTCCGGCGGAAACCAGGGCTGGTTCTCCAGCTCGGCAACGGAAACAGCCGGTGCCGGCGCTCCAACCGAATGCACCTTCACATGTTACCGACCATGGCCTCCCATCTGGCCTCCACGCAGCATCAATCGCACCGCCTACATGTGTGTGATTGTTTATTTATTACTGCTCATTTTGGATAATAATTCTACATTGATATAACATTTGAAGAAAAAGGACTATAATTACGTTATTACTGATTCACCCCCCCTCTCAGTAATCCAACATTGTTATCCTGGAGTTTTTCATAGAAGGAGCTAGTAGTTCCAACGAAGAACTCAGAGATGTGTAGAAAAAGTTCTTCTGCATGTTAAATGAAATGAAAAGGAATAGGGAAGATCACCTTAAACTAGGTCTACGTATGGATAATGTAAAGGAAAAGTATCATAAGGTTCAGAGTGTGTTTGACAAGGTCATAGATTGAAAATATGTATATAGTAACCCATTTAGCACATTTCCAGTCTATATAACTAGACAAAATATCAAATACCAGGTTCTCCTTAATGCTATAAAATCCAATGTGAATGATGTTAAAAGAACTCAGGAATTAGTAGGTAGATCTTATAAAAGGCTATGGAGGAAATCAAATAATCTACTTGAAAAATTTGGGATGGACACAATGGAGGATATGGAAGAAGAAGCACCAACTAAACTGATTGTAGAGGACATAGAAACTATAAGGAATCTTAGTATGAAAAATATCTAAGAAATTGAGGAAGTTGACATGGAAGTTCTGGAAACCAAGCTTATAAAACCAGTCAAACTAATCTTGTAGGCCAAAGACTTCATGCAACAAACTGAGAAGGATTTGAAGGAAGAAGTGATAACCCCAATCTGTGACAATCAGATAGATCTCAAAACGATTCAGATGGGAAGATTAGATACTATCTTGAAACATTTCAAGATTTGTAAGGAATAATGAGATAGAATTCAACAACTAAAGACCTCCTAGCTGTTATATTTTGTAATCATATTTTGATCATTTTGATCACATGTAATTTTGTAAAGCCCCAATTTAGAATTTGAAACGAAGTGTTGTAACTGTCATTTGACAAGATGATAGTTATAGAATTTGAAAAGTCTCTCCTTATTTTATAAAAGAGATGGCTACAACATATGAGAGGACTTTTTCCCTTTGTAATGATAGAGAGTACTTTCACTTCCATATTAATAAAGAGAGAGAATCATTTTGGAAACCTGGGACTATGGTGAATGGTAAATGTATTTGAGACTCTTCTTAATGCATTTATTTTCATTTGGGTATTGCAAGTTTTGTTGTATGAATTACTTCCTCAATTTTTTTGTATTCTTATATTGTCACATATTTCCTTTTGAATGCACCGATAATGTTATAAATTCATATCACAAATAGTTGTATACGTGTTTGTTGTATTTTTGCTATCATTATAATTTGAGTATATGATTTTTTTTCTAATTCAGATGGTATTATCTTTCACTATATTCAATAGTATATAGTTTTATCCTTATCAGGATAGTTTTAGAATAGTTTAGAATAACATTTAGATTAAGAAATAGTTAGCACTAGTCAATTTATTCTAATATTTTAATTTATTTGAGAAACTCCGTATCTCATATTCATATTTAAATAAAAATTTAGAGTGGAAACCAGGCCCACATACTAGTCATAAAATCCATCCCAAACGAGAGTAGGTCTGATTGGGACCTGTCATTGAGTGTTATCCCTTACCTGCCTGACGGTCCATTTGGATCCATCAACATAACCTCTTACATTCATACTTCTTGGTTTGTTGTAACTTACTATGGGCCTATAAATACTGAAGTGGTTGGTGATATGTGTATATTATGGTCTCTAACACCTTCATGAGATGTGATATGTGCTCCTCCCAGGTAGTAATATAAACCAATATATCATTCAAATAGACAATAACAAATGAATCTAGATAAGGGAGTAAAACACCATTCATTAGTCTCATAAATATAGCCGATGTGTTGCATAAACCGAATGGCCTAACCAACCACTCATATAAACCTTTCCTTGTCTTGTTGGAAGTCTTCTAGGTATATTGCTCTTTGAATTGTACCTGGTGATATCCTTATTCAAATCCCTCTCAGTGAACTACTTTTTATGGTACAGTTGGTCCAATAGATCACTGATCCTGGGAAGAGGTATTGATTATTTAGTGTAATCTTGTTCAATTCCTTGTAATCAATACACATTATCCAATTCTCAACCTTGTTGGGTACAATTATGATGGGTGACCCACAAGGTGAGGTTCTTGGTCGAATCACACCCTACTCCAATAACTACTACAATTTCTTCTTTACTTCATTTTCTTCTAGAACAAACTGTCTATAAAACCCATTTTTTGGAAAAGGGGAGTTTGGAAACAATTGTATTTCATACTTGACTTCCCTCTTAGGTGGTATCCCTTTAAGCTCCTATAACATTCCTCTATATTCCTGTAGAAAATACTCTTACTATTGTTTCTAATCTTTATTACACCCTTCCAGGGATGTATTTACTTTTAATGACTCTTCACCAGATTGATTTTCTCTTAGAAAAAGTAAAACATATTTATTGCTAGAACTAATCAATTTCTTAGCTTGATTGGAACTTAGTGGTGAAAGTTTTTATTTTCCTTTATTCACGTTGATGATGAAGGATTTCCAATCCCTTATGAGGAAGTATTGATTGGATCTCCACATGTAGGGGCTTCCAAAAAATACTCCACATACATCCAGTGGTACTACATCTAATTCTAGTTCATCTAGAAAATTAGTACTTACAACAAATTTAATCATGCACTTCTTTGTTACCTTGATCTTTGCATCCTTTTTTACCCAACCCAATGGATAGGAGCTCAAATGATCATGAACCTCCAATCCAATATTGTTTACCAAATATGTTTCAATGATATTATCATGTGAACCAGAATTGAACAAAGCATCTATCTTAGTCTTCTTGACCTAAATATTGATGTGGAAGATCTTGGTTATCTCATTCTCTTCCTAGTGATAAAGGATACTCATATTCATCTCCTTCTGCACATATGTGCAGCCAATATTTTCATCCAAGTCTAAGCAAATTTCCATTTGATTGCTCGATTCTGTGACAAGAAGGTTATTTTTCTTTCTATCCTTCTTGCAGTTCATTGGGTTCAACTCTGGATGTAGTTTCCAACACTTTTCCTCAATGTGGCCATCAATGTTATAATGATTGCAATGGTTTCTAGGATATTTTTATTTATGTGTAGTGTATTTTGTCTTCTTATCTTCCCCCCTTTTCCAATTATTCTTCCTCTCATTGGCATATTCCTGGTGCACTTTCTACTTCGAGCCACTTGGATGCCCCTTCTTTTGGCCTATATTTTCCAGGTATTGTTCCTGTACACATGCCTTGTCCCTTTTCATTGGCTTGAAGAACATCACCTACTTTCATACATGATTTTGAAAACCCCCCAGATACTTGAGGAGTACATTTGGGTTCTTAGGAGAGTTACCCAACATGATGGCAATTTTTTTGAAATCAATGGTGTACTTTTGTACACTTTGCCCCATCCTCTACCTAAAGTAGTGCCACTAGATCCATTGGTCCTATACATAATATATAGGGTATAATTGGGACTTGATGAAGGTTTTGAATTCCTTCATCGTAGTTACTAGTATATCGCCCTCCAACCTAAGTGTTTCTGTATGGATTTCCCATGAGGTTAAAGCATGGACCTCTAAATTTAATCTAGCAAATGAAATATTTTTCTCTTCATCTATATGGTGGATGCTAAAATAAAATTCTAGTTGTTGTAGCCAATGATTTAGTTTTAATGCATTGATCTCACCTTGGTATGTATTTATTTCCACTTTCACTTCCATATTGAATAGGGACTGTGAAGGGTTAACGACAATTGAACTTGGCTACTCTTTCTCAAATTATTTCTAAGACTCATTTCCTTGGTATTCTTGAACTCTCAATTTTCCCTCTAATCTAATCTCTATGTTAGACTTGTTAATACTAAGAGGGGTAGTGAATTAGTATCAATTATAATTTATCACTTTTAAAAAAATTAACTTTTAAATCAAATAAATGCATCCCAATATACAATAAAAAGAAGAAGAACAAATACATAGTGTACAACAGATTTATGTGGAAATCCAAATGGAAGAAAACCACAAAATTATTTTCTTATATAATAACAATATTACATTAATTGGAATCTACAAATTCCAATATTCGCTAGCTCCAACTAGAAGGAATCACCAACCCCATGATTTATAGGAACCAACCTAAAGGAATCTACAACTCCCTAGATTCTCTAGTTCCAACTGGAAGGAGGCTCCAACCACCTTTCCTTTCCCCTTCCTTTCACTCTCAAATATTTATATAAAATAATAAACATGTCACTGTCACTATCACTTTCTTTTTCACTATCATTGATACATCATCATCATCAAACTAGGTCCACATATAAAACCCAACAACCACAAAAAAACCTGTGCAAAGATCTACAAGGATACACCTCAAATCATGTGCTAAAATATCCAAAATATGATCCTCACAAAATAGGTCCACATGGGTCCACATATAAACCCCAACAACCTCACAAAAAAATCACATCAACATCACAACTTCATAGCAGTTAATACAACAACATCACAACCTTACAGAAACATCACAACCTTATATCATACCTTGAGAATAAATAATACCTTAAGAGAATCTCTTAGACTTCCCTTGCACACCAGAATACACCCCAAACACCTTGTGCACACCTCATACTTGATCTCTTGCTCAGTTGCTCAAAAACTGGGAAATTGTATCCTGTATTTATAGTAATTCTTTCCCCCAAAATTAGTTGATCTAACCTCAATTTTTTGGCTGGGTTGTTGGATGTAAAAACTCGTATCTCATCATTCCTAGGGAGTTATAGGTACTTCCATATAATATTGTAAAGGTCTCAAAATAGTATTTCCAACTATGTATCTTGTGCTTCCATTTGCGTTATTTATGTAGGGTAAAAATTCCCTCAAAGATACGGTATCCAAATTGACCACAAATAATACCTTTAACAATCACCATCTTGCAATCTTGATCTTGGACATATGTAGGATTCTTCACTTGATTTCAGGGTATTCTTGACCACACCTATGGGGATTCTTGTGGGATTCTTCAAAGCATATTTTCGTGAGGGCCATGCTTAAAGTTGCACCATAAGGGGACCACTTTGGAGACTCCTTCAAGTAAATCCATAGTATTCTTCATGTTGATCACTAATGATTGGATTTCACATCAATGATAACAACATTCAACTAGAGCCTCCATCATCTCCAAATGGTATAATTTTACTTTCTAGAGATACCATGAGGAGGTTCATACTGTGACTTATTTCGACAAATTTTGCTTCCAACCTCTCAAATCTCTCTTCTACTAGATCTCAAGTGTTTTTATGAACATACTTTTCTACCATGGATAGGGTTTCTAAGACTTATCTTTAACTAATTACTAGATCCTAAAAATTCCCACAAATACCAAAAAGAAAATGCACTCTGATACTAATATAATTTGTAATTTTTCCTGGATATTCCACTAGAATAGTTCGTCAATACAGATTTGATAAATGAAACAAAATCTACACAATCAAGGTCAAATTCCTTTAGATTCTGGAATATTTAGTTACTGATTTTCTACATATGCATGAAATATTTAAAATGTGGAAAATTGTTGTCCAATTTTTGTTTTTTATTCTATGTTTATATATGTTTAAATGTTGTTGTTTGCATAAATAGTTTGCATTCATCAATTTTAAATTATCCATGGTTTCCTGAGTATTATTATTATGTTGTGTGCATGCAATTGTATTAAAATGGTATCAATGATGAGTGTTGAGACCCTAAATTGACATCCCCACTACCCTATTTTATTCCTCATCTATACCTTTTTGGCATACCTAAGCTTGGGTAAATGACAAAGAATACTACCATTAGCCGTTGATAAGGTCATGAGGTAAAGTATAATTAATTGATGCATTTTTGAGCTAGGAGATTAAATGTTTCATGTACTAATGCTTCAATTTTCCATGTATAATCTTTGACCTCTAGATAAGTCCAGCCTTCCTGTACCATCTTAGCTATCCGGTACTTGTGCACCGAATTGCCACTGTATGAATCTGGTACCAAGCGCAACTTCCATGCAAATACGACACTGAATCTCACCTGTCGCAATCCGGTACGAAAGGCTGTAGACTGTTGTGATCCAGTACCCCATTTGTGCACTATTCATATCTAGTACAATCTACCTGTTACGATCCGGTACCAATTCAGGAAGCCGTATGTACCAAGTTTAGATCCAGATTGTAACCAAGACAATTGTTGGATGATTATTGAATCATAAACGTTTTAGCAAGGCTATGTTAGGATAGTTTGTTGTTTCTTCATCCTCATGCACTTCATGTCATGAGTATGAAGCTTAGAATATGTAACCAAATAATTAAATTTAACAATTGATTGATTTGAAAACGATTTCACCTCCTTGTGTTTCATGACTAAGACTGTTTAAATAGTCATGGAAAGGATGGTGGAACAAAGTGGAGAGTTATCATAATACATATGTGAAGAAGCATGATATATTGCAGAACATATTCTGGGTGAAGATTAATAGAAGGACGTCATTTATCTCTATTGTAGCGCACCTTTTCAGCTACCATGGCTTAATCTCTCTCAAAAGGAAACTTTAACACCACTTGGTACATAACTCATAAAGGTATTATATAATCCACATGCATTTAAACAAATAAACACATTCTACATAGAGTACTCATATGAGTTACTGCCATAATTAACAATCAATGGCGTTTCATACTAATTCATATAAACAACGAAAAATCATGATAACATAAGCAGTAGAGTCATGCAAAACATGATTAAAACATAATCAAATACTTATCTTTTAATAGTGGTAGAATCCACCAACCAAATGCAGGCCTTCCACGAACCTCCCAGCCTTATACCACACCACTCATCAGCTCAGCAGTGGGTCACCCTAGATCTGGGACTAAGCTCCACCCCGAGACAAGGAATCCTAGGTTAGGCTGAGGTTACAGGGAAAACAACACATAGACACAGGAAGGGATTCTCTCCCAGGAACCACCCACACTCACTGCCCATAGACCCTCATTCCCCACATGCCTGTTCCACCCCAGGAGTATACACCTTCTCTGTCACTTGGACAGTCCTTCGGCTGCTAACCTCCCTTGCCTTGGGTTACAGCAACAGACCGGACCGGAAGTCTTCGGGCTCTGTGCCAAATACAGGGTTCCTTCCAGGATCTCTCTCCTTCCTCTGCGCACTCTCTCACCTGGAGAGAATCACTCACAAGTCAACAAACCTCCCACATAGTCCAGCACTGCATGGCCACACAACCAACGAAAAAATAGACACGGCTTTTTCCACAGGCTCAGCAATGGAAAAATGGCTCAGGGTCACGACTTCGGGATAGAGATCTCATGCACAGGCTTGATCTCGGGCAGTGGATGCACACGGATTCTCCAGACACAACATGGGCCTTTTCGATTCAAACAGAGGTGAAACCGGCTCTTTCAGAATCGATCATAGGCTTCTGGTTCAGTACGAAGGTATACATGGGTTTTTCAGTTCAAAAGGTGTACAAGGTTTTTCTACAGAGCTCAGGTCAGTCGTACTGCTCAGAGCCCATACACCCTCAGGCAGTCTGCTCGCATGAGAGAGAGTGAACCCCCTCACGATCCACCCAAATTATTTTATTCGCATGCACCAGGGTCGACACTTGTTTCCTTGGAGACTGCATGTGTTCCACCAGCATGCATCACCTTCTCTTTGTCAGGAACTTAGGATAAAAAATATAAATGGCACATGTTCTTTTGGAATAATAATAAAATATTATTCCTAGGCTTAAGCGCCCCCCCCTAGGCTAAACACTTAGCCCCTTTTCCCACCTTCCAGCCCCTNGACTGCATGTGTTCCACCAGCATGCATCACCTTCTCTTTGTCAGGAACTTAGGATAAAAAATATAAATGGCACATGTTCTTTTGGAATAATAATAAAATATTATTCCTAGGCTTAAGCACCCCCCCCTAGGCTAAACACTTAGCCCCTTTTCCCACCTTCCAGCCCCTAATCCCTTGTCTTCTCTGTGGAATCTCAGTCCCCCTTCACTCATTCATCTTGGTCGGTCTGCACCTGGCGGTGTTTACAATTTTATTAAATGTTTTTGCATATATACAAGTACAAAATCAATCCCTTGGCCTCCAACCCTTACACTCTCTGGCCTAACAATCACATAAGCCCATCAGCTTATACAAACTTGGCTCACCAGCCTATAACACATATTTACAATTCATTTCATACATCAGATTTACAACTGGGCTCGGCCTTGGGGACATTACAATCCCCCCTCCCTTATTTTTGCACTATCCTCAATGCAACTTACACTGTCTCTGCAAGCCTTTCAAAATTTTCAAAAAGATGCGGGTACTCTGTCCGCATAACTTCTTCATGCTCCCATGTTGTGTCCTCAGGACCGTACCATGCCCATTGAACCTTTATAAGCTCTATGGCTCGATTCCAGAGCTGTTTGCTTTTCCTATCCAATATGCGCATAGGATGCACTTCCAGGACACCTTCTGGTTCCACCTGAATCTCATTCCAATCGATAACATGATTAGCATCAGGTACATATTTTTTAAGAAGTGAAACATGAAACACATTATGTACAGTCATAGATGCAGGTAGTGCAAGCATGTATGCAACTGGCCCAATCCTTTCCAGGATCTCAAATGGCCCACAAAATCCTGCTGCCAATTTGGCGCAACTTCCCAACTTCAGGGAACTCCTGTTAGTATTCACTTTTAGGAAAACATGGTCACCCACTTTGAATTTTCTATCGGTTCTGTTACTGTCAGTGTAACTTTTCTGCATATCTTGGGCAACTTTTAGATTCTGTTTAATTTTTAACATTTGATCTTCCATCTCTTTGAGAAGCTCAGGCCCAACCACTTCTCTGTCAGCTGGAATATCCCAGCTCATTGGAGTGTTGCACTTTCTTCCATAAAGTCCTTCGAATGGGCTCATCTTCAATGATGCATGATACCCATTATTGTAGGTGAATTCTACCAAATACAGGTAGTCTTCCCACCTTGATGGTTTGTCCATAAAATACATTCTCAGTATATCTTCTATTACCTTGTTCACCCTCTCTGTCTGACCATGAGACTCAGGATGATATGTTGTACTAAAGTTCAAATTCATTCTGAATCCCTTGAACAGTCCTTTCCAAAAATTCGAGGTGAATTTCGGGTCCCTATCAAACACAATTGTCTTAGGAATTCTGTGCAAGCGTGCAACTTCTTTTAAAAAGATATCAACAACATCAGCTTCCTTGTGGGTGGTTTTCAGTGGAATAAAATGGGTGGCTTTAGTAAGCTTGTCCACCACCACCATGATTGAATCATGCTGCTTGTTGGTTCTAGGTAGTCCGGTGATAAAATCCATTGTTACCACATTCCATTTCCACTCAGGAATGGGTAAAGGCTACAACAACCTTGTTGGGTGTCTATGCTCAGCCTTAACCTTCTGGCACTCCATACATCTGGTGATGTATTCAACAATTTCTTTCTTCATACTCGACCAAAAAAATGGCTTTTGACTACTGCCACAGTCTTATGATATCCAATATGTCCAACATAAGCCACGTTATGCATCTCCTTTAGAATTGCCAGCTTCAATTCTCGGACATTGGGTACATACACTCTGTTTTTATACAAAAGTAAACCATTAGTTCCCAACGTGTAACTTTCCTTGGTCTGTGGTCTCTCGCACTATTGTAGCTTTGCTACAAGACTTCTGTACTGCAAATCAGTATTTGCAGCTTCCAAAATTCTGTCTTTCATCTCAGTCATGTACATGCTAATGGTTGTAGCATGTAATTCGTGCACTTTTTTGCTGAGTGCATCAACCACCTTATTTTCTTTCCCTTTGATATGCTTGATATCAAAGTCATATTCGCACAGAAACTCCAGCCATCTATTTTTCCTTGCATTTAAAGTCGGTTGATCAAATAAATACTTCAGATCGTTGTGGTTTTTTCTTAATTCGAATCTCCTTCCCATGAGGTAATGTCTCCATTTCCTCAAGGCATGGATGATGATTTATAGCTCTAAATCATGAGTGGCATAATTCCTTTCATTCTCTTTTAGCTTTCGAGACTCATAACAAATTATAAATCCCTCTTGGCTGAGAACGCCTCCCAGCCCTTCCTTACACACATCTGTGCACACTACGTAATCCTTATTTGGATCTGCAATATTTAGGATTCGAGCACTGGTTAGTAGCTGCTTCAATTGCTGGAAGCTTCTCTCACATTCTTCAGTCCACTGGAACTTCTTCTCCTTCCTTTGCAAGGAAGTGATAGGGTGAGCTATTTTTGAGAATCTAGCTATAAACCTTCGGTAGTAGCCTTCCAGACCCATAAAAGATCTAACTTCCACCACATTCCTTGGCACTGACCATTCTCGAATGGCCTGAACCTTTTTCAGGATCCACATCGATCCCTTCCTTTGATATAATGTGCCCCAAGTAATGAATCTTCCTTTGGTAAAATGAGAACTTGCTCAGTTTTGCGTACAACTGGTGTTCTCTCAACACCTGTAGCACCATTCTTAGGTGTTGTTCATGTTCTTCCTCCATCTTGGAATACACCAAGATATCGTCGAGGAAGACTATGACAAACGTGTCCAAATAATCTATGAACACTCCATTCATTAAGCACATGAAAACAGTAGGTGCATTTGTCAGTCCAAACAACACCACTGTGAATTCATAATGACTGTACCTTGTTCTAAAGGCGGTCTTGCTAATGTCCTCATCATTTATTCTCACTTGGTGATATCCAGATCTGAGATCTATTTTTGAAAATATTTTTTCATCCTTCAACTAATCAAAAAGATCATCAATCCTTGGCAAAGGATACTTGTTCTTGACAGTGACCTTATTCAACTGTCGGAAATCAATGCACAGTCTCAACGTCCGATATTTCTTATTCACGAATAGGACTGGGGCTCCCCAATGTGACATTTTGGGGTGAATGTATCCCTTCTTTTGTAGCTCTTCGAGCTGCAATTGCAACTCTTTCAGCTCTGGCGTACTCATTCTATAAGGAGCCTTCGAAACTGGAGTTGCTCCAGGCATCCAATTTATAGAAAAATCGATGTCCCTCTTTGGAGGTAGTCTAGGTACCTCCTGAAATACATCCTTGAATTCTTTGAGTACCTCGTGATCTTCCAGATTCGAGACTACATCTCGGGATGCTTCTTCTACTCGAGCTGCATATAATTGACAGCCTTTCTGGTAACATTTCTTCAGCTGCATGGCTGAGATTTCCCTAACAGCCACGGCTCTGGGAATTCCTTGGACTGTTACTGGATTTCCCTCTTCGTTCAGGCAGGTAAACCTTTTGTTACGACAATCCAGAAGGGCATGGTGTTGGTCCAACCAGTCCATCCCAATTAAGCAATTGTATGAGCCTAAAGGCAAAATGTTCAATTCAGCCTTAGTGCTCATTCCTTTCATGTCCACTGAACATGACTTAACCAATTCAGTGACCTTCCTCTTAGTCCCTGTGGCCAACTTCACTAACCAAGACTTTTCATGTTTGCTTCTTGTTAAATACAAACTTTCCACCACTCTAAGATCTATATAACTATGGCTAACCTCTGAATCAATTAAAATAAAAAGTGGTCAGTTGTTGATCGTACCTTCCACTTCAATCATGTGCGATTGAAATTCTGCTTGTTTTTTGTCCAGGGCTGTGTAAAGCCTCGACATTCTACTACCCATATCCTCCACTGTTTCAGCTTGTTGAACAGTATGAACAATTCTTTCTTTGCCTTTTCTGTGGGGGCAGTCTTTGTACCTATGATTCCCTTTACAGCCCCAACACTCCATAGGTGGAGACCTTGGCATCTGCTCACTCCCTTCAACTTTCCTAGGGTCTGTAAAAGATGACTGTCCCTAAGGGTTGTTCTTGAAAAAGGGTGGCCTATTTCCCTTCTGCCTCTGTTCTTTCTTAAACCTCTTCTGGTCATCCCAAGCCTTCTGAAAGGTAGGCTTTTCTCTTTGTTGTTCATATAAGCATTTCACCCTTCTTATTGTGTCTTCCATAGTCTTAGGATCATCATATTGAATCTTGTCACCAATGGAAGGTGGCAGTCCACTCAGATACCTTTGAATTTTAACAGCCTCATCTTTGATGAATGGAACATACTTCAGTAGTTCCAGAAAACTTCGTTCATACTCATCAATGGTCATACTGCCCAACTTGAGTTCAAAGAACTCCTTCATCTTTCTGTCATAGTATCTTTTTGTTAGGTATTTCTTCTCAAAATACCTCTTAAAATCATTCCACATGACCTCTTTCTCTCTGATGTGTTGCACTTGCACCAACTGATCCCACCACATGGATGATTTTCCTTTCAGCTGGTACATTTCAATTCTTCCTTCTGCATGGGCAGAATAATTTTGTAGTTGGAAGTATTTCTTTATACCCAACAACCATATTTCAGCATCTTCTTCCTTCTTATGTTCACCATCGAATGTAGGCGGTTTAATCTTGTTGATTTCCCCTTTCAATTCATCCCTTCCATATTTTTGGTGCTTTCTGGTAGGAGACGAGCTCGAACTACTGCGTGTTCCCCTACTAGAATGTCTTTGGGAGCGACTAAGATGTCGGCTACCACTCCTCGACCTCCTTTTCCTCTCGGGAGTCCTGACACTTCTTGATCTCCTTCTTCTCCTAGGGGTTCTGTGACTCTTCGTCTTACTTGAGTCTCTTCCCTTCTCGATTTTCCTCTCTATTCCTTCCAGGATCTTCAAAAATTTTAAGTTTAATACACCCTGCCAATCCCTGACTTTCATGAGCTTTCGACTATCAGCTCGGCGAGCCTGGGCCTCTCTTGGCAATCCTTCAATGATTTTCATTATGTGTCCTTCCTTATCCTTTTATTTTCCATGCCCATTGGAGTTCAATCCTTCCACTTCCACATTGACATCCTTTCCTTCCTGTTCGTCTCCTGTTTCGGAGGCAATCTGCACCTTTTCCCATTCCATACTCGGCGTTGGTTAACTGGAGTCCTGACCCTTGTTGAACTCTACACATGCACTGTGCACTTCAATTCGAATTTTGTCAGGCCATTAAAACTTCATGAACAATCCACAACATTTATACGCCAATACATAGAAGAACAAAAGACATTTCGATTCGAATAAGTTTTTTGAGCTCTCATTCGGCTCTGCAATTTTCGGGTCTTCGAAACTTTCATTTTCGACATTTTGGGACTCTCRGGCCTTTGGGTTTTCGGTACCCGGGACTTTGGGTTTTTGGCACCTGGTAGTTCATTTTGCAGTGACTCCCAACCTTTTATCAWTTCAATTCCTGAATTCCAAAAAATTAGTTTCCTTATTCTTCGGGCCCACAACATAGTTGTCGTCCTTAAAATCCGCTACAATTCTTCTGTCTTCGGAGATTTTGGGACTTCGGGACTTCAATTTTTTGGTCCACGAGGMTTTTACACTTTCTTTCCTTTCCAACTCCTGACTTTCGAAATTCCGATTTACTTTACCCTCCCGGCCCACATAGCACAGTGGTCACCCACAACCATGGTGGCACGTGGCAYGTTCATGAGGGTCCACGTCACTTTTAATGACGCCATCGGGTCCCACCACTCTCTCTTTTCTTCTCGACCCACTGGCACGTGGTACATCTCCATGTGTCCACATCCATTCCTAGTAAAATCCAATGATCAGATCTTTCTCAGATCTATGACACTAATCCTTTTGGCGTTTCGAGGTTTCGGGCATTGGAAGTTCGTGCATCCACACATCTTGAACTTCCTTTTGCCAAAATCCAAAAATAACTTTATATTTAACTACTTGATCCAATGGTCAAGTTCTTCTCCCCACGATCTATGGTGTAGGTTTTTTTTGGATTTTGGGGTTTTGGGTTTCGGAGCTGTTCACCTCTCCTCACTTCCCATCTCCCAAAACGTCGATTTCTTCCTGGACAATCAACGGTCCAGATATCTCTTAGATCGACGGTTATGATCCAATCATGAATTTGCATTTTGTGAATTCTCACAAACTCACCCTTTGACCATTTCAAGTTACAAGTCAATGAAAGGTTGATTTCTCTCCACGCGTTCTTTCTGATGGATGGTCCTGACTAATTCAGGATTTCGCGTATCGCGATTTCCACACTCCTGTGCAATTCCAAAGGGCTTTAAACCTCGTGCACAATTTCCAGATTTGACGGTCACGAGGGTTCACCTTCCCTCCCGAATAGATCCTAAAGATCCAACACTTCTGGTGTGGAGTGCTCTCTCCCTGTGGACTTATACCACACTGGCTGTCGTTTCATAATGACGCTATACCTCCTGAGCTTAAAAACTCGTCAAGTAACTCCTTGACACTTTGGAGCAAACCAGGGTTCGAAATTGGCCTTCCAGACCCAATTTCCCCTCGCATTCTCGGTCCAAAGACCGCTCCACTGGCCCATCTAGGCTCAGTGTCGAAACCTTGGCTCTGATACCAAATTGTAACGCACCTTTTCAACTACCATGGCTTAATCGCTCTTAAAAGGAAACTTTAACACCACTTGGTACATAAATCATACAGGTATTATATAATCCACATGCATTTAAACAAATAAACAAATTCTACACAGAGTACTCATATGAGTTATTGCCATAATTAACAATCAATGGCATTTCATACTAATTCATATACACAATGAAAAATCATGATAACATAAGCAGTAGAGTCATGCAAAACATGATTAAAACATAATCAGATACTTATCTCTTAATAGTGGTACAATCCACCAACCAAGTGCAGGCCTTCCACAAACCTCCCAGCCTTAGACCACACTGCTCATCAGCTCAGCAGTGGGTCACCCTAGAGCTGGGACCAAGCTCCACCCCGAGACAAGGAATCTTAGGTTAGGCTGAGGTTATAGGGAAAACAACACATAGACACAGGAAGGGATTCTCTCCCAGGAACCACCCACACTCACTGCCCACAGACCCTCATTCCCCACATGCCTGTTCCACTCTAGGAGTATACACCTTCTCTGTCACCTAGACAGTCCTTCGACTGCTAACCTCCCTTGCCTTGGGTTACAGCAACAGACCGGACCGGAAGTCTACGGGCTCTATGGCAACTATAGGGTTCCTTCCAGGAGTTCTCTCCTTCCTCTGCACAGTCTCTCACCTGGAGAGAATCGCTCACAGGTCAACAAACCTCCCACCCAGTCCAACACTACGTGGCAACACAACCAACAGAAAAACAGACACGGCTTTTTCCACAGGCTCAGCAATGGAAAAATGGCTCAGGGTCACGGCTTCGGGACAGAGATCTCATGCACAGGCTTGATCTTAGGCAGTGGATGCACATGGATTCTCCAGACACAACATGCACCTTTTCAATTCAAACAGAGGTGAAACCGGCTCTTTCATTATCGATCACATGCGTCTGGTTCAGTACGGAGGTATACATGGGTTTTTCAGTTCAGAATGTGTACGAGGTTTTTCTACAAAGCTCAGGTCATTCGTACTGCTCAGAGCCCGTACACCCTCAGGTAGTCCGCTCGCATGAGAGAGAGTGAACCTCCTCACGGTCCACCCAAACTATTTTATTCGCATGCACCAGGGTTGACACTTGTCACCCTGGAGACTGCATGCATTCCACTAGCACGCATCACCTTCTCTTGGTCAGGAACTTAGGATAAAAAATATAAATGGCACATGTTCTTTTGGAATAATAATAAAATATTATTCCTAGGCTTAAGCCCCCCCCCCTAGGCTAAACACTTAGCCCCTTTTCCCACCTTCTAGCCCCTAATCCCTTGCCTTCTCTGTGGAATCTCAGTCCCCATTCACTCGTTCATTGTGGTTGGTTTGCACCTGGCGGTGTTTACAATTTTATTAAATAGTTTTGCATATATACAAGTACAAAATCAGGCCCTTGGCCTCCAACCCTTAGGCTCTCTGGCCTAACAATGACATAAGCCCACCGGCTTATACAAACTTGGCTCACCAACCTATAACACATATTTACAATTCATTTCATACATCAAATTTTCAACTGGGCTCGGCCTTGGGGACATTACAATCATGCCTTGATCATCTATGATTGAATGTGAGTTGAGTTGTTAGCATAGTTTGATTCTATGTTTTGAAGTTTGAGTGAGAGTAATGTGTGGGTTGAAAACAAGTTTACTGTAGACTCCAGTCGCTGACCTGTTGAAGCGGCAAGGGCCCACCGTCCAACAAAGGTCAACACCTTCGTAGATTAGTATTAGCATTTGCTTTGAATAGTGTGAATGTTAGATTAGCTGAAGCTTTAATTCCTTAAGATGATAGTAATACAATTTAGAATAGAATTTTAATTATATGATCGTTTAGAGAGCTTTACTCACTCTGTTTTGCATATGCTCTGTTTTTATGAATTTGATTTTGTTCCATAGACATGAATGTTGGCAACAATAGTCATACATATTTGAAGGAGAACTAGTGAAGTTTACAACAACACATTGTGAACCACAACATACTCAGTATATTGACTATTGAACTACCCATGCTATGACTTGATGATTGATGTGTGATTTCCCTTTCAGAAGTGTGGTTGTATAGTTAACTCTCTAGGTCAGATAGAAGATTTGATCTTTCAAAAGAACTCCATATCATACTTGCATGTGCCATAATGGAGTAGATAGCCTCTCTCTGAAATACAACTAAAGTGCATTTCGGTTTGCTAGTTTGTTTTGTTCCCAGCATACATAATCTAGAATAGTTCTACACTCATGACATTAGAATTACCTTTCTTACTGGTGTCTTATAACTTTGTTGATTACGAATCCTAGATTGATAATTAATGAGTGCATTATACTAAACATATAAGAAGCACAACATTTTGGCGTCGTTGCCAGGGAGTTGCAAACGGTAGTAAGTAATTTTTAGATTAGATTGTTTTCATAAATTTTGAATTCTTTTAAAGGCTGCTATAGGGAGGAGGATAAAATGTTTAAGACGAGAGTGAAGAGCCACGCGACCACTAGAGTGGGGTTCTCCAAAACTAGGTTTCCTTCTTACCTTCTAGATAGAATTAGGATTTCAATTCAGTTAAGAATCAAATTTTTATTTTATGCATAGATATAGAGATAAAAAGGGTAGATTTGTAATCTCTAAAGATTCAAAAGAAACCCCCCCCACTAATCCAACTGACACTAGTGTAGGAAAAATTCCACCAAGAGAAAATTCAAGAGGAGTCAGCGAGGCTCCAAAAGAAGAACCTAAAACGGAAGAATCAACGTTGGGGCAAGCAGAACGTAAATCTACTGAACATTTGGGAGACACAGAAAATCCAGTTTCTGAACCATCTATCAGTGGAATGGAAGAAGAAGAAGGAAATGCAACCACAGAGACTGAAACTTTTGGGTTCCCAATCTTGGATATTTCCAGAAACATCAACATGAAAAATATCCCACTATCATCGTTACCCACTTTTAGAGGTATGTCAACTGAAGATCCAGATTTATTTTTATTCGAGTTTGACATATTATGTAGAAGCTATAAATACTCAGACGATGCGCAGAAACTTAATCTCTTTCCTTCTACAATGAAAGATTCAGCCTTAAGATGGTTCATGAGCTTAGGAGAAAACAACAATCCTCTCTTGGGATCAAATGAAAAGCACCTTTTTACGGAAATACCAAGACTATTGTAAGGATAATGCTAAAACCAACATTTTTAAAATGCAGCAAACAAAAGATGAAAGCCCTGAAGATTACTTAGAAAGGTTCTTATACAACTATCAGAAATCAAAACTATTCACCACAGACCTAGCTATAGTAAGAACTGTATTCTTGAAAGGTCTTAGAGATGACTGCATAGAAGTTTTAAAATTGTTGAGTTCGGGAGATGTACACCAAAATCCTTTTGTAGAGATTACATATTACTGTAGAAGATACTCAAGAGGACAAGCTAAGATAGGAAAAGGACCAAGAGATCCTTTTAGTAGAAATACAAAACAAAGCTCAGGGGCTGTCACCATAATTGAGTTAGGAAACTTATTAGAGAACTTTAAAACAAACATCTTGAGGACAATCGGTAATCAGTTAGATACTCTAAAACTGAAAAATAAACAAGAAGAAGAGGTTTCTTTTGCACTATTTTGTCATAGATGTCGAAATAAGCACAGTGAGAAAGAATGCCCATTAAATGTCATAGAAATCTATGGCCTGTGTACACTAGAATGCCCAACTTTGCTTGAGCTACAAGCCATGTATAGGGGAGGAGGAGTCTCACAAGAACAACCATACCCTTCCAAAAGACCTTGGAGAGCCCAAAACCCCAATACATTTTATGACCCTAATGCACAATATCAACAACAACAATGGGGTCTTTCTCCAATGACCTATCCACAATGGACACCTCAGCAGGCTCAGCAGGCTCAAACTCAACCTTGCCAAGAAGGTTGGAGGGGACCTGTGTATTGAAATCCCTCTTATCCTACATATCCATAGTACCTTGCAAACATTTCCCAATTACTACCTGGATTCAACCCACCACAGATGCAATATTTACTCTCACCTCCTATACAACAACAATTTACAACCCCCTTGAACCCTAACCAACAATAACAACCACCTATAAATGCCAATCAACAACAAAACCAAGCTGCCCACAACCCTCCAAAACCAACATCAATCCATGCCTAGTCAATCCCTAACCCCAATAATCGAACCACCCACCCGGTACAAAATACAGAAGTTCAAAACTTTCCCACCTATGAAATTCAACTACGATCGGGGAAAATTGTAAACCAATCAAATCCTGCAGTAAATATAATTCAGGAAGAAAATGATAACCATTCCAAGGAAGAAAACACTCAAACCACCCCTACAGAAGAAGAGACCTCCCATCCTATTCCAATCACCTCTCAGTCTTTACAAGTACCCCAACAAGTTAATCTCCCACCCTACCCCGAAAGAATATTAGTGAAGAAACCTGACCCAGCCTTGCACATAGATATAGAAGATGAATTACAAAATGTATGTATAAAAATACCTCTTCTGCAAGCCATTAAGGATATCCCCATATACGCCAAAATCATAAGGGATATTTGCATCAAGAAACCAGGAAGGAAGAAGAAGGAACCTCCCCTTGTTCAGGTGGTGGGACAGTTATCTGAATTTATTTCTGAAATGCCATACAAATATAATGACCCTAGAAACCCAATAGTCACTGTTGAAATTAATGGTATTTCTCTACCAAACACACTCATTGATTTGGGTGAAACAATTGATGTAATTCCTTTTGAAACTATGAAAAATCTCCAAATCAACCAATTAAGACCAACCCAAACCATGATAGAGTTCGCAGATAAGTTAGTCATTAGCCCTGCAGGAAGTCTAGATGATGTCACAATCACTCTAGCTTCCTGGGAATATCCAGTAGAATTTTTAGTCATCTATTCTAAATCATCCTCCAAACCAAGACACCCTGTGGTTCCTGGCTGCCCTTGGTTGGCCACAGCAGATGCCTTTATCAGTTGTCGGTCTAGTGAGATGACTATATCCAATGACACACATAGCCAAAAACTTGTTCTCTTCCCTCTTGCCCAACTAGCACAGGAAATACATGTTTGGTTAGAAAACCCTTATGGAGAGGAAGATTACATTATACCCCTATTAAAACTTGAACAAGTAAGAGGAATTCAAGAACAATCAAATGAACAAGTCTTAAGTTTATTTTTGGCTGACACAAATTGCATTGAATACCCAAGGTATTTTGCAGAATTGTCACATATTTTCAGTTCCGAATTTCAACAAACTTGGCACCCTGATATCACTCAATTATGTACTTTATCACCAGCTTCCTCAGAGAAGGAAGAAACTACTGAACTTGTTGAGATTAGCCCAGGAAAACTTTGTATATCAACTCTAGTTTGGAACCAGAACAAAAGACGTAAGTAATTGAAATGCTCCAAAGACAATTTGATGCCTTTGCATGGGATTATGCAGACATGAAAGACATTCACCCTGACACATGCACACATCATATCTACACTAATGACCAAATCAGACCAGTTAGACAGCCACAGTGAAGGATGAATCCAACCCTTAAAGATATTGTCAAAGAGGAATTACAAAAACTCCTTCAAGCCAATCTCATATACCCCATTTCAGATAGTCAATGAGTATCTCCACTTGTCATAGTTCCCAAGAAAAATGGTAAGTGGAGGATATGTGTAGACTTCCAGGAGTTAAACAAATCCACCCATAGGGATTATTTCCCCTTACCATTTATTGATCAGGTGTTGGATACCTTGTCCGAAAAGAAGTATTTTTCATTCCTGGATGGGTTTAGTGGTTATAACCAAATACAAATAGCACCCGAAGACCAGGAGAAGACCACTTTCACCTACCCATGGGGTACCTATTCTTATAGGGTGCTCCCTTTTGGACTTTGCAATGCCCCAACCACTTTTCAAAGGGTTGTCCTAGCCATTTTCTCTGACTTGACCAATGATTGCGTGGAAGTCTACATGGATGAATTTACAGTCCATGGACAAGACTTCCAACAAGCTTTGACCAATATAGAAAAAGTCTTGATTAGGTGTAAGGAAACTAACCTTTCCTTAAGCAATGAAAAGTAAAAAAATGATGCTCATTGAAGGTATTGCTTTGGTAGATCACATTTCCGGTTCTGGAATGAGAGTTGATCTGACAAAAATTTATATTATTACACAAATCAGAATACATTCCTCACAAAAGGAAGTTAGCAACTTTTTAGGGCATGTTGGCTACTATAAAAGATTCATTCCGAATTTTACAAGATTAGCTACCCCTTTATTCAAGTTATTATCTAAAGAAGCCGAATTTAAGTGGGATGATGAATGCCAAGTATCTTTTGAAATTCTCAGAAAGAATTGTCAACTACCCCTGTATTAAGAGGACCAACTTGGTCCCTTCCTTTTCATATTTGTACTGATGCCTCAAACACAACCCTTGGGGAAGTTCTTGGACAAAGAGAAAATCAAATGCCCTATGCTATTTACATTGTCAGTAAAAAACTGTCTCCAACTGAAGTTAATTATACGGTCATAGAAAAAGAATTGCTAGTTGTAGTCCATGCTATCAATAAATTTAGACACTATATTACAGGATATCAAGATTTTGTACACATTGATCATTCAACCATAGAATTCTTAATGAACAAACCTATAACAAATCCTAGAGTTAAAAGATGGTTGTTATTATTACATGATTTTAATATCAACATTATTGATAGACCTGGTAAGGATAATCTTGTGGCTGATTTCTTATCTAGAATGATTCATCTGGGAGATAATGCACTAGTAGAAGATAACTTTCCTGATGAAAAATTGTTTGCTATTTCTACATTCACTCCTTGGTATGAAGATGTAGCTAACTAATTTGTGACAAGAAGGATGCCTCAAAAATTGTCTCCTAGAGAAAAACAGAAAGTAATTCAGCAAAGTGCAAACTACATGTGGCACAATGATTGCCTCTACAAAACAGGACCAGATTTGGTAATCAGGAGACATGTAAGGGAAGATGAAATTCATGATATTATTCAAGCCTTCCATGATGGTCCTTGTGGAGGACACTTCATAGACAAGAGGACCGTTTACAATGTTCTGCAATCTGGTTATTACTGGCCTCATATTTTCAGAGATCCTAAAACCTATGTATCCAATTGTGATGAATGCCAACGAATGGGTAAGATTATTGCACAAGACCAACTGCCACTTCAAGCCCAAGTAGTTATTGAGCCTTTCAAGAAATGGGAATTATATTTTGTAGGGCCCATTAACCCTGCATCTAAAAAGAAAAAATATATATTTGTATGCACCGACTATGTGACTAAATGGGTTGAAGCAAAAGCTTTACCAGCTGCAAGTGAACAAGTAGTGGTAAATTTCCTTTTTAATGACATCTTTACTAGATTTGGTGTACCTCACGAAATTGTGACTGATCAAGGAACTCAATTTACCTCCCATCTAGTCAAAGCTATTACAAAACAATACCAAATCAAACACAGGAAATCTACACCCTACCATCCACAAGCAAATGGAAAAGTAGAATCTACAAACAAAGTTATTGAGTCCATTCTTACCAAAATAGTACAGCTACACCACAAGGATTGGGATGACATATTATTAGAATCCTTATGGGCTTATAGAATCACCTGGAGGAATACAACGGGACATACACCCTACGAGTTGGTGTATGGGAAGCAGGTGCTTCTTCCCATAGAATTTTAGATCAAAACCTTCAGGACTGCAGTACAAGTTGGCATGAACTTAGATGAAGCCCGACAACAAATACTCTTGCATCTTAATGATTTGGACGAAATTAGGCAGGAAGCACTTCAAAGAACCACACTCATTCAAGAGCAGAGAACAAAATGGCTTGACAAATATCTAAAAAAGAAACTTTTTCAACAAGGAGATTGGGCCCTGTTGTATAACAACAGATTCAAGAACTTCAAAGGTAAGTTAACTACTCGTTGGATGGGACCTTATGAAATTGACACTATCTATGATAATGGTTCAGTCAAGATAAAGAAAATTGACGAACAACAGACACCACTACTTGTGAATGGTCACTGATTGAGAATTTATAACAAACCCCTGTCAAAAGAGGAATTTTTGACTCGTATACTACATAATTCAGATATGTAGGTGGTCAGTAAGGAAGGAGACCCTCTTACTGATCCACATTGATTGATTGGTTTATTATAAACTTTTGTACATAGGTGTGGATTGAGTTTTGTTAATAAGCTGAAGGTAACAAGAGATTCATACCTCCTTTTCTTTTACTCTCACAATTTTTTTGTAAGTAGATTTCTATAATTTATTTGATCCTTCACAAACTTGATAAACATTAGTTTGTAGGCATCAACAATACTCTGTTCTGATCCAGTACCAACAATACTGCTTTGGTACCAGAAATCTTGTTCTGGTCTGGTACCAACAGTCCTATGTTGGTCCAGTACCAGAAGTCTACCTTCATACGGTACTATCAAGACACATTACCTAATTGACAAGGCATGCTACACATCTTTCAAAATCTTATGTCAACTAATATGAATTATGAAGCCATGCCACAACTACTTAAGCTCGAACCAAGAAGATGAATGCAACATCAAATGGTAGCCCTTGTTAAGCAATAATTTCTTTTGGTTCTGTTGCCAACAAAAGGGAAGTATCTTTAATTTCTTTTGGTTCTGTTGCTAGCTAAAAGGAAGTATTTTAATTTCTTTTGGTTTTGTTGTTTGAAAAGAAAAAAAAGAGACACAATATTTACCTATGATTGTTCAAAGAACCATAATCCGCTTCAAAGACTAGAAGTTGCCTTTATCCAGTATCTCAGCATGACTAAAGGGACAAAAACATATATTAGCCTACAAGTAACTATCTCACCCTAACTAGACTTCAATATTATTCATTGGATTATCTTTACTAAAGAGTAACATATGAGTATATGAACAATCTCTATCATGGGCACACTAGGAAAACTTTTATGGAAGAGGATGTATCAATACCCTAAGGAAACTTTAGGTCATTCTCTTATGGACAAAATCAGACAAAATTATACATCTGGATCACTCTAAAGAAATAATGTGCATAAAAAAAGTTTATCTTTCCTTCAGACAAATCTTTAAAAGACATTCAAAGAAGAGAATATACCTTCCAACCCAATACCATCCCAGCCTGTAAAAAGGTTTTTAGACGAGCCTCCCCTATCACTGTGCAAAGCACTCTTTAATAAAAACCAAAATAGGTGACTATGGACAAGAATCCTCTGATGGAAAAAGGGTTTAAGAGACCAACCCTCCGGGATACTGAACAGGTCTACTGGTAGCGGGTACCAGTCTGTGGTATGACTAGGAAAACCTATCAGGGTACTGAACATGCCTATTGGAAATGGGGCATTCTGCCTGGGGAAGGGATTTCTCACTAATTATCACAACTACCCCACCAGAGTACTGAACAGGCTTGCTGGTAGTGGGTTCTAGTTGAGAAATGTCTCATCTATACTTGTTTGATTGGAAAATTCACCTTTGTCATCTAAAAAAAAAGCAATGATCACTATTGGCATTTACGAGATACAAACTCTAGATTAATAAGCAACAAAATTACTACAAGAAAATCTCCATTTGAGAATTACCCTAAATCAACTTATCAGTCTGGCATCTAAATCCTACATTATCTAAGAAGGAAACTTCTTAAGAGTGGAGCCCTAACTAGGGAGTCTAATCTACTTATACTATGAAATTTATCTATAACATCCAATGATAGTAAATCTTTGAAACAAGTTAGAATTGGATCTATTCTTCTGGAAAATATATAAAAAAACTCCCCCGTTTTCACTGTTAAATGCTACCTTTGTCAATAAGCCATCAAAAGAAATACAATTTCAATTTTTAGGCATGTGATCATATGCTAGTTGATAAATGTACTTTTGAAATTTGATTTGGTTTCTTTTTCTCTTATCATCTTTTCTCCATTATGATACAAAAAGTTGAATCTTCTTGCATACATATATGCAACATCCTTGGCATGGGGGAAGGTCAAAGATCTCCTTCAGACCTCTTTTTCAGACTGAAATCTCACCTTTAGAAATGACCATGATCACCCTACAACCCTGCAGAACCAAATACAAAAGAAGATAAGCACAGAATAAAGAAGTACAGGAAATTCCGGTACCAATCTTTCAGAAAACTTCAACCTAAAAAGATGAATTCTGACAATCTACAAGAAGTCGCATATGCTATGGGTATTGACCATACAAAGGTAAAAGCAAAGGTACCATGGTATTTATTTTCCTCTGCTCATAAAACTACAATAGGTATGAACATATATACTAGATCTTATGACCTTAGTATTAAAACCATTCACCTATCCCTCATACCCATATGCCTAAACTTAATCAATCCTCTCATAAGTGCTCGAAAATGGTTGAGGGAAAAATCACATCAAAGCATGAATATGAAGCATGTCTAGTAATGATAGGCCACGAATGTACTTCGCCTTTAAGCAAATCATGAACTTATCTTGTGTCATGAATGATGATCCAACATCAAATTCACCACTCGGAAGTCCAATCACCTATCCCAAAATGATGCTTTGACACCCAACGTCTTGCCCTCATCATTACATTAACGAGTAGAAATGAAATGGCTTATCTGGTGGCAAAGCCATCCAGATAAGCCTCATCTGGTCTTAAATTTTCCTCGTGGAATCCTTACTTAAACTTACCATTCACATTTTCGACACCATCACCATATTCCCTTGTCATTACCTTTCTCCAGTTCCAAGCCTATTCCTCTCCACGATCTCCGATACCAAACCCTTACCCGCATCAATTGACTAAATCCTTGTGCTACAACCCAATTCTTCTCTCACAATTTATAACGATGGTCATAAGTAGACATGAACAGGTTTTCCAAATTTATAGAGAGACCGAGGAGTTCCAACTATGTCGACAGAAGTATGCTAGATCGGGCTGGATGCCATTTTTGGAGAAATTCACAGGCTGGCACGAGAAGATATCTCGGGAATTTGTTCAAGGTTACGATGGAGAGATTGCACATATAGGCAATCTACAACTGACAATCAATGAAGCAACCTTAAGGTAGGTCATGGGATTACCTAACAGAGTAGCCAAATAGTTCAAAGGTGTAGGAATCAACAAAGAAAGGTGCCAACAATTTTTGAAAGAGGATCATCAACACCCTGATTGGAAAAAGGGGATCCCTAGGAACTATATCAAGGAAGAGTATCATCCAATGAATGCTAGTCTTCAATGATTCCTCACTTGTGAGGGAAGTTATGTTGTGACCTTCATATATCATCTTAGGATTCTATTACACTTTGAAGGAGGCCTTGAAATTGATTTCCCATATTTTCTATGAATGATTTTGAACAAAATGGTAAGAGGTGTCAAATCCCTATCCAAAACTGAAAAGACTAGGATTTACCATCAAGGTCTTATTAAAATGTTAGTTTTACATGAGATTAGGAAGGAGAGGATTATTTGGAAATCCCTTATCACTCAACACATTCCCACAGAAAACAAACCTGTGGAGGAAGCCCAACGTGCTCCTAAGAAAAATAAGGAACATGAAAAGAAAAAGAGCAAGAAGGATAAGGCAACTCCATCGTCACCTAGAACAGTGAGCCAACACGAAAAATATAGTAAACAAGAAGGGCCCTCTTCAACAGTTAATAAGACTTTTAAAAGTCAAGAATCAAAAGGAAAAACCAAATTAGTAGAGGAGACTTCAACAGTAGAACTTAAGGAGAAGGGCCATAAGACAAAAATTGTAAGAAAAGGGAAGAACAACTTAGAAAATAAAAGTGACCAGTCTATAGAGCAATCCCCTGTAACCATTCAACAAATAGAAAATAAGGAAAGGAATCCTATGAGAACCCTTGATATAGTACCTCCTTGTAAAAGAACCACAAGGATCATGGCCAAGAAAGGAAAGGCAGTTGTCATTCCTCATACACAAGAAGATCCAATTGATCTTACCTCTCCTTCTAAAGACTTATCGGTCCAGGATGACATCCCTAGTCTGACCGAGGAACAAGCTACTATTACTTTATGTGGGATGAGGGAGGAAGTGGAGGAAATATAATGCATCCATCCAATAATAATACAGTCAACAAGGACCTTAACAAAAGAACAAATGAAGAAAAAGATTGAGGAACTGCAAAAACAAAATCAGGAACTCAAACAAGAAGTGAAAGAATACCAACTATTGGATAGGTATATCAAAAAGGGAAATGAGAAATTGAAAGAAACCAACCAACAACTTCAAGATGACCGTGAAGAGACTTATAATAAGCTCAAGAAGGTACTACGACTCCTACAATACATTAGGGTCATCAAAAGGGAGCTAAAAGAGGAAGCCTCAACCATCAACATCATTGATCCACAAAAGTAAAAATTGCGGTCTCAAGTTTTGAAAAATTTTGGGTTTCTTTTCAGTTGCATGAGGACATGCAATGGTTTTGGCATGGGGGAATGTTGAGACCCTAAATTGACATACCCACTGCCCTATTTTACTCCTCATCTATACCTTTTTGGCTTACCTAAGATTGGGTAAACGACAAAGAATACTACCATTAGCCGTTGATAAGGTCATGAGGTAAAGTATAATTATTTCATGCATTTTTGTGGTATTATTGAACTAGGAGATTAAATGTTTCATGTACTAATGCTTCAATTTTCCATGTATAATATTTGACCTCTAGATAAGTCCAGCCTTCCTGTACCAACTCAGTTATCCGGTACTTGTGCACCGAATTGCCACTGTCTGAATCCGGTACCAAGCGCACCATTTATGCAGATACGATACTTAATCTCACCTGTCGTGATCTGGTACCAAAGGCCGTAGATTGTTGTGATCAGGTACCCCATTTGTGCACTATTCAGATACAATACCATCTACCTATTACAATCTGGTACCAATTCAGGAAGCCGTATGTACCAAGTTTAGCTCCAGATTGTAACGAAGAAAATTGTTGGATGATTATTGAATCATAAATGTTTTAGCAAGGCTATGTTAGGATAGCTTGTTGTTGCTTCATCCTCATGCCTTTCATGTCATGAGGATGAAGCTTAGAATATGTAACCGAATAATTAAATATAACAATTGACTGATTTGCAAACGATTTCACCTCCTTTTGTTTCATGACTAAGACAGTTTAAATAGTCATGGCAAGGGTGGTGGAACAAAGTGGAGAGTTAGCATAATACAGATGTGAAGCGACATTATATATTGTAGAACATATTCTGGGTGAAGATTAATAGAAGGATGTCATTTATCTCTATGCCTTGATCGTCTATGATTGAATGTGAGTTGAGTTGTTAGCATGGTTTGATTCTATGTTTTGAAGTTTGAGTGAGAGTAATGTGTGCATTGAAAACAAGTTTACTGTAGAATCCAGTCACTGACCTGTTAAGCGGCAAGGTCCCACCGCCAAACAAAGGTCAACACCTTCGTATATTAGTATTAGCATTTTCTTTCAATAGTTTGAATGTTATATTAGTTGAAGCTTTAATTCCTTCAGATGATAGCAGTACAATTTAGACTAGAATTTTAATTATATGGTCGTTTAGAGAGATTTAATCACTCTATTTTGCATATGCTCTATTTTTATGAATTTGATTTTGTTCCATAGACATGAATGTTGGCAGCAGTAGTCAAACATATTTGAAGGAGAACTAGTGAAGTTTACAACAGGTTATTGTGAACCACAACATACTCAGTATATTGACTATTGAACTACCCATGCTATGTCTTGATGATTGATGTGTGATTTCCCTTTCAGAAGTGTGGTTGTATGGTTAATTATCTGGGTCAGATAGCAGAGTTGATCTGTCAGAAGAACTCCATCTCATACTTGCATGTGCCATAATGGAGTAGATAGCCTCTCTGTGAAAGACAACCAAAGTGCATTTCGGTTTGCTAGTTTGTTTTGTTCCCAGCATAAATAATCTAGAATAGTTATATGCTCATGACATTAGAATTACCTTTCTTACTGGTGTCTTGTAACTCTGTTGATTACGAATCACGGATTGATAATTAATTAGTGCATTATACTAAACATATAAGAAGCACAACAATGAGTTATGTCGAACTTGGTTCAGTGATGTCCCAACAAAGGAGATCAATATGTTACAGATTGGTATCAGAGAAAATATTTCAACATTGGACCTGTATGTGCCAAATACAATTGTGAAATTGTAAAAGTCATTGTAGTAAAGTTTTATGCTACGCTGAAATTGGGGAAGATGGTGAAATCAAAGTGAAATCCCCAAAATATTGGCCAATTATGTGAGTAATTTGGAAAAGGGATGTTGAATTCACACTTATAGGATTGAAATCAGCCATGGGAAGCTAAGTCTAGAGCTTCCATGGTGACCAAAAAAGAAATGAAACTATTCAGCTAAAAAAGAAATTTTGGGAAAATTATAATATTATCAAAAATTATAATTTTTTTGGAAATTTTGAACTTATTGAAAAAATTTCATACAAATGATAATGTGTACCATACCCATGAAATGGATTGAAAGGGTCCATGGTAACAGAACACATGGTTCATGGGATGAATTTTGGTGAATCAATGGTAAAGATAAGATTTTTACTTGAGATTAAAAGTCCAGATTCATCTCAGATATGGTCAAAATTTCTAAATTTAAAGTGAGTTGACTGAAGAAAAATGAATTTCTCCAATGAAAGTTTCATGGATTTCATCAAAGACAAATTCTTCAGTCTGGTGATGAGAAGAAAGGAAAATAAATCCACGGTTGAGAAGAATTTTTGGATATGTTGATGAGAATTTTTTTTGAATCCATTGACGAGAACAATTTTTGGATCCATCGACGAGAATAATTTTTGGATCCATCAGCGAGAGGAAGAATTTTTGGATCCATTGATGAGAATAATTTTTGGATCCACCAGTTTGTTGGCCCTTGGTTATCGCAGGAAACGAAGATTAAGGAAGAAAGGAGAAGTACGAACTCCGCGGAAGGCACAATGACTAAGAATGGGTTGAAGTGGTCAAAGAAGTAGAAAAGAAGGAGAAAAGTAAGGAAAAGTGAGATGTTGAATGAGAAGATCGAGGACTATAGATCAACAAGGAAAGATGGATCGTGGAAAAATCACCAAGTGGAAAAATCCACCAACAGATATTTTGGAGAACCTCGCGGGAAAGAAGGAAAGATAGGTTGGCGAAGAACTGAAAACGTGGGTCAAGTTGACATAGGGTTTTAGAAACCTAGCGTTTTGGGATGTAGGGTTTTGACACCTAGACGTTTGTCATGTAATGTATAAATAAAGGTCTAGAAGGCCTATAATGGTTCATTTGAAGAGGATTTTTCTGTTGATGTTGAGTGATTATTGTTTTAGCATGAGGAGAGTATTGTGTTGTGAAAATATTATTGTATTGTAAGATCTTCAGCTGGGTGTGAAGATCAACCTTGCAGTTGGATGCGTAGGGGGGGAGAGAAAGAGAGAGAAGGAGAGGGAGATATATGGAGCTAAGTGCGTATATAGAACTATATGTTTCCATTTAATATATAAAGAAGCATGGTTTTGTGGACGTAGCCCTAGGGAGAGGGTGAACCATGTATATCTTGTTGTCCTCTGTTGTTGATTATGTGTTTTTTTCTTTCTGGTAGTCTGTTATTGCATTATTGTGCTAGAGCGGAGATATAATTTTGTGAATTAGGCTTAAATTGTTAAATAATAACTAGCTCTCTATGTGTTGTTTTGGACCCACTTTGCATTCCCTCTGCTTGTAGACACTTGTGTCCTGCAACCCCTTATTGCTACTTCAGGTGAGACTGCATATGCTCCAGAGGTGTTGCCGAAAGGGCCAGTAATTAGGGCTTGTTGGTGCACTGTCAGAGTTGAACCTTGGGTATACCCCTGTTGTTACACATTATTTTTGTCATCCCTATGACCGTTAATGATGTAAACCTATCTATTGCCTTCAAAGGGGTCAGTGGCCTGAGTTACTGAAGAGAGAAGGGAGAAGAAATTTTCCTGAGAAAAGAAGTTGCATTTTCCTTTGTAAAAACCCTATTAAAGAGGATGTTCACAGGTTGTTATATAAGCAGGGTGCGAGAATGCCTGATTCTCACAGGTTGCACCATAGCTGAGTTGCGAGAGGTTCACAGATTGCTCTATAGGTAGGGTGCGAGAATGCTTACACGTGGGAAAAATAGGCATTTTCTCGAATCTTCTAGAAGGAGAAACTTCCAGGGTGAGGTGGCATCCTAATGGTTTGGATCTTACTCACTTTCATGATTTAGTGGGATCATCCTAACCTCCTCACATTATCCTCTTAAACTTATAAAAGGAGAGGAGCTCTCATGGAGAAGGTTAGCTTTTGGGATTGGCTAAGTTGGATTTGGCTTGGAATTATTAGCTTGGTTAGAGTGGTTTTGAGTTTTTCCTTTGTCAAGATAGAATGTGAATACTATCAGATCTGTGCTCTCAAAATTCTTGGAGTTAAAGTGTGTGGGGAATGAAGGACAGTTGGAAGGGACCTTCCGACATCAAGGCCATGGTTGTAACCTCTCTTTCACATTTAATATGATACAGTAATATGATTCTTTCCTATAAAGATTGTTGTGTTTTATTGTATGATTCCTTGATCACATACATATGTTTATATTGAGTTTATGTTATTACTATCACTTTGGTTGGTTGCGTTCTTTTGAAGGATCATCATTGTATGAGCATTGGAACAGAGCCAGGATGGCGATAGCAAGAGGAAGTGGTGCTTAAATGGTATGTCACCTATCCCTCTTTAGTTAGTAAATTCAATATTTAAAACTTAAGGAAAGCATCATGTTCTGGTGTGTTTTGTTCTAGATCTAGGCGGATCTAGGGAGATCNTTGAGTTTATGTTATTACTATCACTTTGGTTGGTTGCGTTCTTTTGAAGGATCATCATTGTATGAGCATTGGAACAGAGCTAGGATGGCGATAGCAAGAGGAAGTGGTGCTTAAATGGTATGTCACCTATCCCTCTTTAGTTAGTAAATTCAATATTTAAAACTTAAGGAAAGCATCATGTTCTGGTGTGTTTTGTTCTAGATCTAGGTGGATCTAGGGAGATCAGTTAGTGTCCGCACCTAACGATTTATTCGATAACAAAATTGGCGACCATACTAGGGAACATATTTTTTCCTAGTTAGTCTGGTTTCCCTTGCTTTGATTGCTTGATTTATGGTCTCTGAGTCTTTGGGAGATCCATCCAGACTCTCTGGATCTGAACGTTCACTCAAAATTTTTGTCCTTCTTCCAAATTTTTCTTGATTAAAAACCTTCTCGCACTATACCTCTCTGTGGCCTGGGAGAATCATTTATGTTCACACCCTACTGTTCAGTTCAGTGTGACCTTCTCACACCCTGGCTGTATCTAGACTACGAGAATTCCTAATTCTCGCACTGTACCCCACTGCTAGGCTACAAACTTGTTTGTAAATATTTTTGGATTGGGTGTTGTCATATTTTGATGACCCAGTTTTTTCTTTGATCAGCTGGATTGAACTTTTGGAGCCTGTATTGATCTGTTTACAGTCTACTCGACATTCTTTGAGTTGCTTTTATCCCTCTTTGCTTTGTTTGGTTTTGAAGGATTATTCTCTTTCTTTGAGTATCTTTCAATTACAAAGCGTGTGTTTTCCTTAGAATTGTTTAGGGAAAGATCAGATTTATTTTGAATAGTTCTCTTTAAAAGAAAACTTTTAGTTTTGGTTTCTTTGTTTTAAGAAAGTTCATTATTGTTTTTATTGAAATTTTTGAAACAAAAAGATTTAATTTCTTGCTTTATATTAGATTGGGGGCATCCTTGCATTTCAAGTAGTGAAATTGCATGATTCTTGGCATTTTAATCATGCATTGGTGTACAACACCTTTTTCTTACTTCTTGAGAATCTTGATATTGATGAGTTTAATATATTTTGGGACATTGTGTTTATGGGAATGATAAATGTGTTCTCCTTCTCGTAGCATAGCTTTCATCGAAATGAAAAGATTGCATCTTCATCTCTTTGCATAACTTTCGAGTCGGTCAAAACACCATATTGTCGACACCATTTTCCTGTTGAGTAACAACAGCCATAAAATAAAGCGCTTATAAAAATTGATTAGACATTTTCATATTTTCTAGTAGGAAACCTACATTAGATTAATTGTAGGGCTTTGGAATAGGTGTGAAAGATAACTTTCCAAAGATGCAAACAAACATAGTATCTTGTGATAGGGAGAGTTAAATCCACTTACTTCATTTTGTCCTAGGAAGCCCTTCTCACACAAGGGTCAATCGTGAGGTCGCATTAAGACTGGCAGAGTTACTCACCCTGCTTTGTTGGTCTTGGTGTAGAGATTGTGCGTATTATGGGGGTCACTTGAGAGGTATACCCACAATGATGAGTGGAAGCATTTCAAGTTGATTTCGGGCTAGATACCCTACCCTTGCGCATGGATCGGGCTATCAATTGTTTCCCCAGGCATCATTGTAGTGATTGGTAACCTTAGTGGCCTATCTCTTTAGGGTATTTACACAAGGTGACTATGGAGGGGAAAGTCTTCACGGTACCTATAATCGACGTTGGCCAAACTCACTCGGGCTCCTTGGAGGGTATACCCATGATTATGTGTGGGATCTTGCACCAGGGTGTAAGTCTATTAAGCAGGTCGTCAACGTAACTTTTCCACCCGCTCTATCTCAGCCCCTTCTTACATTGTTCCTGCGCCGTTGGATTTCATCACCAACTAGTGCGTTCATTGTGAGAAGGTTTTATTTGCTTGCTTTCTTACTATATTTTTAGTGTGTGCTGTTTGTTTTCCTTAGAGGACTCTAGATTGGATATTTATTTAATGGCGTCAGTTCCCGAAATGACCAATGAAGGAACCCCTACTCCAGGGGAACCTTTTATTTTTCCTTCTTATGGAAACATTGGTCCTCCTCATATTGCTACTTTGAGCCTTCTAGGTCTCACAATTGGATTACTGGTATGGTTGTTTTCCACTCAGGTAATCCCAAATGAAGTTAGTTCTTCAGTCACAAGCATTTCCCCCCACGAACATCAACCTCATGTTGATCCTTCACCTTCTTCACCAGTAAGGTTTTCTTTTCCTTCTTCACTTGCAAGGTCGCCTTTTGTTTCATCTTCCTCGTCGAGTGAAAGTTCTGAAGCTAGTAACCTGGTGAATAAGAAGAAGAAGAAAAGGAAGATTAAGAAGAAGAAAGATAAACAAGGGTCAAATCTTCCAACCACTGTCAAACATGTTGGAAAACAACCAGTTACTGTTAATCGTGTTGGGAGTGTTGATCATATCAAGATCACCCAAACAACCCATAAGCCCAAGTACCCTTGTAGGCTTTGTAAGGGTAGCCATCTTCTGAAGGATTTCCTTGGTCTATCCAAGGTTATTGAAGCTTGGTCTACACACCCTCGCCAACCCATGTCGTTAGCCTCTGAACAACATGCTGACGACCCCCCATCAACCAGTCATGATATGGCTGGGAAGAAGAAAAGTAGAGTCAAGTTCCCATGTATGTTATGCAAAGGGAATCATCTCACTCACCTTTGTTCACGTATGGACGAAGCCTCAAAATTACTAGAAGACATGATTGTTTCACAGCCTCAACTTCCAGCTGCTTATCGCAAGCTTTCTCTCAACCCACCTGTAGTTGATGGAATGATCAATCTGGTTCCCCCGTCGGTCAGTCCGGTTGATCAAGTGGTCAATATGGTCACATCCTTAATTGAACCAGTTGACAAAGTGGTTGATCTGATCCCATCATCGATCGATCCTACTCTCCCTTTAGAGAGTGTTAACAAAGTGGTTGATCTGATTCCATCGTCGGTCGATCCCACTCTCCTGTTAGAGAATGAAACCCAAACGATCCATCCATTTCCACCTGTCAACCCCATTCTCCCCTTGTAGAATGCAACCCACATGGTCGATATGATCTCGCCATCGGTCGATCCTACTTTCCCACTAGAGAGTAAACCTAATATTGTCGACGTTTTTCTCATTGATATAGACTCTACCATGCTGGTGGGTATTCCTCCTTCTCCCATGGAACCTCATCCAAGTAATGAGACCATCCTTTTGAATTGGGGTGTGCTAACTGGACCTCGTCTTCCCTCTCATATTCCTTTCCAGATTATAGTACAGGTTTGTGGTCGAGATGTTCCTTAGATGTTGATAGATGAAGGTTCATCTGTTAGTATTTTGTCCTCTATTGCTTGGAAAGATTTGGGTTATCCTCCACTTGTGCCGGTTACGCAGAATCTATTATCTTTTAACAGAAGAACCAATCAACCTTTAGGGACCCTTCCTCCATTTCCTATAACTTTGGGAGGGAAAACTATCTTTATTGATGTCATGGTAGTTCAAGACCCCTTGGATTTCACCTTACTCCTTGGGCGAGATTATGTCTATGCCATGAAAGCTATTGTGTCTACTCTTTTTCATGTGATATCGTTCCCTGACGATGGATGAGTTGTGACTGTTGATCAACTTTCATTCATTGACCTTGACTGGATTGACTCCCTAAATGGTTCTTATATGCAGACGGTATCACCCCCACCACAGGTCAATTATGTGGCATTGTCGCCCATGGCTTCAACTTTTGATGACTTAGATCTAGTAGTTGACATGGTGATCTCTTCGATAGGGTTGTTAGAGCCTGATCTCTTTACTCCTGTCTTGACCCTCGACATGGTGTCCTTCCAGAGTGTGTTTCTTCCTTCCAGCGAAGACCTCTTAGAAGCCATGACCGAGTTTTGTCCCTTGACATGGTCTCCTTCCGGAGCATTGTCCTCTTGGAATCCATGATCAAGAAGCGCCACCGAGGATAGTTTTTACGTCTCTGAGGCATCCTCGTTAAAAAATTAAATAGAGGTCTTTGAGCATGGTTTTTTGATTTCAATCTTGTTAAAAAATAAAACCACTTACGAGGATAGTTTTTTCATCTCTGTGGAAACCTCGTTAAAAAATGAAATAGAGGTTACGAGCATAGTTATTGTTTCTATGTCAAGCTCATTAAAAATTGAAATAGTTTTCCCCCTCTCTATTTGAGTCAAGTCCTTCGTCTAGTATTTGAAGCTTCATTTCCTCCGCCTTTGTCATTGGATGAAATGAAGCTTGGGGGGCAATACTTCCAGCCTCTGGACTTCATGTTGAAGTACAGCTGCTAGTTTCTTAAGCTGGGGGATAAGTACCAACCATCCCTGTGTTATGTGTTGGGAAGTCACAAGCATAGTTTTCTATGGTTCAAGCTTGTGTAAAAATGAAACCACTTACCTCAAGCATAGTTTCCTCTTGTTCAAGCTTGTGTAAAAATGAAAGGAAGTCACAAGCATAGTTTTCTATGGTTCAATCTTGTGTAAAAATGAAACCACTTACCTCAAGCATAGTTTCCTTTGATTCAATCTTGTGTAAAAATGAAACCAAGTCCAAGCATAGTTTCCTCTAGTTCAATCTTGTGTAGAAATGAAATCAGGTCCAAACATAGTTTCCTCTGGTTCAAGCTTGTGTAAAAATAAAA
>SNQJ01S0006353.1:206229-249798 GCA_010110895.2 Picea sitchensis
CTGGTTCAAGCTTGTGTAAAAATGAAACCAGGTCCAAGCATAGTTTCCTCTAGTTCAAGCTTGTGTAAAAATGAAACCAGGTCCAAGCATAGTTTCCTCTAGTTCAACCTTGTGTAAAAATGCAACCAGGTCCATGCATAGTTTCCTCTGGTTCAAGCTTGTGTAAAAATGCAACCAGGTCGAAGCATAGTTTTGTTTTGTTTTAAAGCTTGCGTAAAAATGAAAAAAATCCCGAGCTTAGTCTTCGTTCTTTCTCATGCTTGAAAATACATGAGAATAAGTTATCGAGCTTAGTCTTTGTTCTTTCTCGTGCTCGTAAATCAATGAGAATGTAACCGAGTATACTTTTATCACTTTTTCGGACTTGTAAAGGTTATATGAAAAGGAACCCCCTAGAGTTCCCTTTAAACTCTTTTCAGACTCTCTAAACATGAAAAGATTGTCGAGCGATCTTGTTCTTTTCACGCTCGTTAAAGTATTTGAAGAAAAAGTTTGTTGAGTGATAGTTTATCTCTTTTTCGGTCTCATCATACTACTTTACGAAAAAGGAACTAAGAGAGTTCTCTTTAAGTGTTTTTTAGACTCTATAAACATGAAAAACCCCTGAGATTTCTTTCTTTGGAGTCATAAAACAAACATTGAAAGGCCCATATGGGACCGAACCAATTCTTCTTAGGGTTCGTTAAACATACTCCGAGGGACTCATCCGAAGGATGAGCTTACATTTCAAGCATATATTATCCTCCTCAATCTTGTGTAAAAATAAAGAGGTACTCACCCGAAATGGTGGGGGGGAAATTTGGAAAGAATTGTGTCTAAACCTATATTCCATGGAAGAGTCACTTTTGAACATGACACCCTTTCACTCGCTTTGTGTCTAGGTTGGAAAATCCACTTGTCTCCTGATCATACTCCTATAATATTACAAATTGGTCTATGATCCTTGTTGTTGAGTCAGTATTTCTAAGACAGTTGTCGTGTTGTCAATATGTTCAAAGAGAAATTCAACCCGAAAATCCTTCTATTGCGTCAGCCATTTCTGCAGTCTTTAATCCTTCTATTACATTGCCCATCCCTAAGTCAATCTTGAATCACTTGTTACTCTGATCTACATCAAATCTTGTTACTTCTTTCGTGTCATTGATGTGGGATACATTAAGGCCCTCCTATGATGAGTCTTTTCCTGACGACTTCAACTTGTTATGCATAAATTAGACTTAGAAACTATTTGGTACCTTGGAACTTGCATGCCTCAATGGCAGGTTTCCTCACTTTCGACAGTGGGTTTTCATTATTGACCCCTAATCGGGAGATTCCGCCGAGTGTTCGACTTCAACTCATTAATTCACATTTGTTGGATTATACTAGTGTACCTTGGGAGTCATTGACATTAATGGTGATTTCCCTCACACTTGTTAATGGTTCTCATCATTGACCAGTAATCAAGTGGTTTCTACCATGTTCGACTCTAGCACATGTATTCGCATGGCTAGATTCGTACTATAGAGTGGTGGATATGAAGACCCTGGATCTTTTTTGACAGATTCAGGTTGTGCTGGAGTATATTTAGTTTGTACTGTTGCATAGACCCACATTGTATGTCTCGTGGCTATGTTCAGATTTGAGTATTTAACACATAGATCCAAAGTGTATTTTTGGTGGCTATGTTCAGATTTGAGTCATATTGGCATGGATCCATAGTGTATGTTTGGTGGCCATGACCTGTCTTACCTGGCATGTATCTTCGCATGTTGGCATTTATGCTTTGAGTCATTTGTGTTCTGAGTATGGGAATGCCTACGTCAGTGATGATATATTATTGTACTGTATTTCCTTGTTTGTTGATAGGTTTCCGACCGACTGTTCCTTGTTCCCTACACACACTCGACAAAGTATTTCAGTTATCACTCTGTTCTAACTTCATACTTTGGGGGGCTCTCTGTTACACATTATTTTCGTCATCCCTATGACCGTTAATGATGTAAACATATTTGTTTCCTTCAGAGGGGTTAGTGGCCTGAGTTCCTAAAGAAAGAAGGGAGAAGAACTTTTCCTGAGAAAAGAAGTTGCATTTTCCTTTGTAAAAACCCTATTAAAGAGGATGTTCGTAGGTTACTATATAGGCAGGATGCAAGAATGCTTGATTCTTGCAGGTTGCACCATAGTTGGGTTGTGAGAGGTTCACAGGTTGTTCTATAGGCAAGGTGCGAGAATGCTTACATGTGGAAAAAATGAGTGTTTTCTTGAATCTTCTAGAAGGAGAAACTTCCATGGTCAGGTGGCATCCGAATGGGTTGGATCTTACTCACATTCATGATTTAGTGGGATCATCCTAACCTCCTCACCTTATCCTCTTCAACTTATAAAAGGAGAGGAGCTCTCATGGAGAAGGTTAGCTTTTGGGATTGTCTAAGTTGGATTTGTCTTGGAATTATTAGCTTGGTTAGAGTGGTTTTGAGTTTTTCCTTTGTCAAGATAGATTGTGAATACTATCATATCTGTGCTCTCAGAATTCTTGGAGTGAAAGTGTGTCGGGAACGAAGGAAAGTTGGAAGGGATGTTATGATATCAAGGCCATGGTTGGAATGGAGATAGGATGGCAATGGTGAGAGGAAGTGGTGTTTAAATGGTATGTCACATATCCCTCTTTAGTTAGTAAATCCAATATCTAAAACTTAAGGAAAGCATAATGTTTTGGTGTGTTTTATTCTAGATCTAGGTAGATCTAGGGAGATCAATTAGTGTTCGCACCTACCAATTTATCCAATAACACCTGTGCCAACAAATGGTTCCATTTCCAGTACCGGGACCTTATTGAGGGAATGTCAAGGCAGTTTCCATTGAAGACAAAGATTCAAAAGTGGATAGAAGAACAGGAGAAAGACTCCACTGAATCTCAAAACAAAAACACTAATATAAATACGAAGGATTAGTTGGGAAGGTATATATTTACTAATATAGACAATATTTTCTTTGGAGGAGTTCATAAGGAGCTATATGAGTGGTTATCCAGATTAGCAGATACCTAGTTTGAAATCAGATCTAGACCACCTAAGGTTTGGATGTCGACGCTGATCAAGAAGGTCAAGAGAGTTGATAACGTCATGTCAAGAGAAGTAGATCACTGGTTTGATAATACTATCAAAGCGTACATTACCAAGTTTTCTATTGACAAAGTAGTGTCATATAGCCAAGGAGAGAGATATTTCTTGAAGGGACATAGAGGAAATTTTTTACACTTTTTGAAGTTGAAGATCAAGATGCTATTGCATGAGAAGAACATCTTGAAGACATAGTAATTGGTCAGATTGAAAATCTAGTGTTCAAGAACTCAGACATCGACATCGACACAGAGGTGGGACACATGTGCAGTGGGAGAACCTTCAGAGTGATTCCTCTAGTAAACTTGTTTGAGAAGAGACATGAGCCTCTAGCACAGGAAGAATGGTTCTACAGTGGATAAGAAGAAGTGTTTTTGAACAAGGAACATTCAGGGCCTGCTAGGGCAGGGGAAGAGAAGACTGAAGAACCTTGCTGAGAAGAATCAGAAACTTCAAGAACTGCACCGACTATCGAAGTAAGTAATATTACTCCTGTTGTTTTAGAAGTGTTAAGTAACTAGAGTAGTCAGAGTTATCAAAACACTCAAAACATTTTTACCACCGGTTTAGTACATAGTCAGTCAAGAAACCTAGGAAGATATATGATGGATGAGATGAGGTTATCTATCTTTAGAGGAGACGGATCTGAAGATCCTATATCTTACAGATTGGTATCAAAGAAAAGGTTTCAACATTGGACCTGTATGTTCCAAATACAATTGTGAAATTGGAAAATTCATTGTAGTAATGTTTTATGCTATGCTGAAATTGGGGAAGATGGTGAAATCAAAGTGAAATCCCCAAAATATTGGCCAATTATGTGAGTAATTTGGAAAAGGGATGTTGAATTCACACTTATAGGCTTGAAATTTTCCATGGGAAGCTAATTATAGAGCTTCCATGGTGACCAAAAAAGAAATGAAAATATTCATCTAAAAAAGAAATTTTGGGAAAATTATAAAATTATCAAAACATATAAGTTTTTTGGAATTTTTGAACTTATTGAAAAAAATTCATACAAATGATAATGTGTACCATACCCATGAAATGGATTGACAGGGTCCATGGTAACATAATACATGGTTCATGGGATGAATTTTGGTGAATCAATGGTCAAGATAAGATTTTTAGTTGAGATTAAGAGTCCAGATTCATCTTAGATGTGGTCAAAATTTCTAAATTTAAAGTGAGTTGATTGAAGAAAAATGAATTTCTCCAATGAAAGTTTCATGGATTTCGTCAAAGACAAATTATTCAGTTTGTTGATGAGAATAAAGGAAAATGGATCCATAGTTGAGAAGAATTTTTGGATATGTTGATGAGAAAATTTTTTGAATCCACTGACGAGAACAATTTTTGGATCCATCAACGAGAACAATTTTTGGATCCATCAGTGAGAGGAAATTTTTTTGGATCCATTGATGAGAATAATTTTTGGATCCACCAGTCTGTTGGCCCTTGGTTATGGAAGGAAATGAATATTAAGGAATAAAGGCGAAGTACGAACTGCGTGGAAGGCACAATGACTAGGAATGGGTCGAAGTGGTCAAAGAAGTAGAAAAGAAGGCGAAAAGTAAGGGAAAGTGATTCGTTGAACGAGAAGATCGAAGAGTATAGATCATCAAGGAAATATGGATTGTGGACAACTTAGCAAGCGGAAAAATCCACCAACGGATACTTTGGAGAACCTCGCGGGAAAGAAGGAAAGACAGGCTGGCGAAGCCCTGAAAACACGGGTCAAGTTGACCTAGGATTTTAGAAACCTAGGGTTTTGGGATCTAGGGTTTTGACACCTAGACTTTTGTCATGTAATGTATAAATAAAGGTCTAGAAGGCCTGTAAGGGTTCGTTTGAAGAGGATTGTTCTGTTGATGTTGAGTGATTATTTTTTTTGCGTGAGGAGAGTATTGTGTTGTGAGAATATTAATGTATTGTAAGATCTTCAGTTGGGTGTGAAGATCAACCCTATATCTTGATGCGAAAGAGGGGAGAGAAAGAGAGAGAAGGAGAGGAAGATATATGTAGATAAGTGCGCAGATAGAACTGTATGTTTCCATTTAATATATCAAGAAACATGGTTGTGTGGGCGTAGCCCTAGGGAGAGGGTGAACCATGTATATCTTGTTGTCCTTTGTGGTTGATTATGTGTTGTTTTCTTTCTGGTAGTCTGTTATTGCATTATTATGCTAGAATGGAGATATAACTGTGTGAAGTAGGCTTAAGTTGGTAAAGAATAACTAGCTCTTTGTTTGTTGTTTTGAACCCACTTTGCATTCCCTCTAGTTGTAGACACTTGTGTCCTGCATCCCCTTATTTCTACTTCGGGTAAGACTACATATTCTCCACAGGGGTTGCCAAAAGGGCTAGTAATTAGGGATTTTTGGTGCGTTGTTAGAGTTGAACCTTGGGTATACCCCTGTGCCAACAAATGGTTATGTTTCTGGGAAGTGGATCTTATTTGGGGAATGTCAAGGTGGTTTCCATCAAAGACAAAGATTCAAAAGTGGATAGAAGAACAGGAGAAAGACTCTACTAAAGCTCAGAACAAAAACCCTAATATTAATACAGAGGATTGGTTGGGAAGGTATATATTTACTGATATAGAGGATATTTTCTTTGGAGGAGTTCATAAGGAGCTATACGAGTGGTTAGTCAGATTAGAAGATACCCAGTTTGAAATCAAATCTAGACCACCTGTGGTTTGGATGTCAATGATGATTATAGAGCTTCCATGGGAAGCTAATTATAGAGCTTCCATGGTGCCCAAAAAAGAAATGAAAATATTCATCTAAAGAAGAAATTTTGGGAAAATTATAAAATTATCAAAAATTATAATTTTTTTGGAAATTTTGAACTTATTGAAAAAATTTCATACAAATGATAATGTGTACCATACCCATGAAATGGATTGACAGGGTCCATGGTAACATAATACATGGTTCATGGGATGATTTTTGGTGAATCAATGGTCAAGATAAGATTTTTAGTTGAGATTAACAGTCTAGATTCATCTTAGATATGGTCAAAATTTCTAAATTTAAAGTGAGTTGACTGAAGAAAAATGAATTTCTCCAATGAAAGTTTCATGGATTTAATCAAAGAAAAATTCTTCAATATGTTGGTGAGAAGAAAGGAAAATGGTCCATGGTTGAGAAGAATTTTTGGATATGTTTATGAGAAAAAAATTTGAACCCATTGACGAGAACAATTTTTTGATCCATCGACGAGAAGAATTTTTGGATCCATCAGTGAGAGGAAGAATTTTTGGATCCACCATTTTGTTGGCCCTTAGTTATGGTAGAAAATGAAGATTAAGGAAGAAAGGAGAAGTAAGAACTGTGCAGAAGGTACAATGACTAAGAATTGGTCGAAGTGGTCAAAGAAGTAGAAAAGAAGGATAAAAGTAAGGGAAAGTGAGCCGTTGAATGAGAATATTGAGGAATATAGATCAGCAAGGAAATATGGATCATGGACAACTCAGCAAGTGGAAAAATCCACCAACAGATACTTTGGAGAACCTCATGGGAAAGAAGGAAAGACAGGCTGGTGAAGCCCTAAAAACATGGGTCAAGTTGACCTAGGGTTTTAGAAACCTAGCATTTTTGGATCTAGGGTTTTGACGCATAGACGTTTGTCATGTAATGTATAAATAAAGGTCTAGAAGGCCTATAAGGGTTCATTTGAAGAAGATTGTTCTGTTGATGTTGAGTGATTATTGTTTTTGTGTGAGGAGAGTATTGTGTTGTGAGAATATTATTATATTGTAAGATCTCCAGCTGGGTGCGAAGATCAACCCTACAAATGGATGCACAGGGGGGGAGAGAAAGAGAGAGAAGGAGAGGGAGATATATGCATCTAAGTGCGCAGATAGAACTGTATGTTTCCATTTAATATATCAAGAAACAAGGTTCTGTGGACATAGCCCTAGGGAGAGGGTGAACCACGTATATCGTGTTGTCCTCTGTGATTGAATATGTGTTGTTTTATTTCTAGTAGTCTGTTATTGAATTATTGTGCTAGAACGGAGATATAACTTTGTGAAGTAGGCTTAAGTTGGTAAAGAATAACTATCTCTCTATATGTTGTTTTGGACCCACTTTGCATTCCCTCTGGTTGTAGACACCTATGTCCTGCAACCCCCTATTGCTACTTCAAGTGAGACTGCATATGCTCAGTAGGTGTTCCCGAAAGGGCCAGTAATTAGGGCTTTTTGGTGTGTTGTTAGAGTTGAACCTTGGGTATACCCCTGTGCCGACAAATGGTTCCATTTCTGGGACCATGATCTTATTGAGGGAATGTCAAGGTGGTTTCCATCGAAGACAAATATTCAAAAGTGGATAGAAGAACATGAGAAAGACTCCGCTAAAGCTCAGAACAAAAACCCTAATATTAATATAGAGGATTGGTTGGGAAGGTATATATTTACTGATATAGATGATATTTACCTCGGAGGAGTTCATAAAGATCTATACGAGTGGTTAGCCATATTAGCATATACCCAGATTGAAATCATATCTAGACCACCTGTGGTTTGGATGTCCATGTTGATCAAGAAGGTCAAGAGAGTTGATAATGTCATGTCGAGAGAAGTAGATCACTAGGTTGATAGTACTATCAAACTATACATTACCAAGTTTTCTATCGATAGAGTAGTGTCATATAGCCAAGCAAAGAGATATTTCTTTAAGGGACCTAGAGGAAATTTTTTCCACCTTTTGAAGTTGAAGATCAAGATGCTATTGCATGAGAAGAACATCTTGAAGAGATAGTAATTGGTCAGATTGAAAATCTAATGTTCAAGAACACAGACAACGGCAACGAAACCGAGGTGGGACACACATGTAGTGGGAGAACCTTCAGGGTGATTCCTCTGGTAAACTTGTTTGAGAAGAGAAATGAGCCCCTAGCATAAGAAGACTGGTTCTACAGTGGATATGAAGAAGATTTATTGAACAAGGAACATTCAGGGCCTGCTGGGGCAGGGGAAGAGAAGATTGAAGAACCTCGCTGAGAAGAATCAAAAACTTCGGGAACTGCACTGACTATCGAAGTAATTAATATTACTCCTATTGTTGTTTTAGTAGCGTTAAGTAACCCAAGTAGTCAAAGTTATCAAAGCACTCAGAACATTGTTACCACCGATTTAGTACATAGTCAGTCAAGAAACCTATGAAGATATATCGTGGATGAGATGAGGCTACCAATCTTTTGAGGAGACGGATCTGAAGATCCTATATGTTACAGATTGGTATCAGAGAAAAGGTCTCAACACAGGACCTGTATGTGCCAAATACAATTGTGAAATTGGAAAATTCATTGTAGTAAAGTTTTATGCTACACTGAAATTGGGGAAGATGGTGAAATCAAAGTGAAATCCGCAAAATATTGGCCAATTATGTGAGTAATTTGGAAAAGGGATGTTGAATTCATACTTATAGGTGTGAATTCGGCCATGGGAAGCTCAGTCTAGATATTCCATGGTGACCAAAAAAGAAATGAAAATATTCATCTGAAAAAGAAATTTTGGGAAAATTATAAAATTATCAAAAATTAAATTTTTTTTGGAAATTTTGAACTTATTGAAAAAATTTCATACAAATGATAATGTGTACCATACCCATGAAATGGATTGACAGGGTCCATGGTAACATAATACATGGTTCATGGGATGAATTTTGGTGAGTCAATGGTAAAGATAAGATTTGTACCTGAGATTAAGAATCTAGATTCATCTCAGATATGGTCAAAATTTCTAAATTCAAAGTGAGTTGACTGAAGAAAAATGAATTTCTCCAATGAAAGTTTCATGGATTTTGTCAAAGATAAATTTGTCAGTCTGTTGATGAGAAGAAAGGAAAATGGATCCACGGTTGAGAAGAATTTTTGGATATGTTGATGAGAAAATATTTTGAATCCATTAACGAGAACAATTTTTGGATCCATCGACGAGAAACATTTTTGGATCCATCAGTGGGAGGAAGAATTTTTGGATCCATTGATGAGAATAATTTTTGGATCCACCAATCTGTTGGCCCTTGGTTATGGCATGAAATGAATATTAAGGAAGAAAGGAAAAGTAGGAACTGTGTGGAAGGCACAATGACTAAGAATGGGTCGAAGTGGTGAAAGAAGCAGAAACGAAGGAGAAAAGTAAGGGAAAGTGAGTCGTTGAATAAGAAGATCAAGGAATATAGATCAGCAAGGAAAGATGGATCGTGGACAACTTAGTAAGTGTAAAAATCCACCAACAGATACTTTGGAGAACCTCGTGGGAAAGAAGGAAAGATAGGCTGGCAAAGCCCTAAAAATGTGGGTCAAGTTGACCTAGGGTTTTAGAAACCTAGGGTTTTGGGATCTAGGGTTTTGACACCTAGACGTTTTTCATGTAATGTATAAATAACGGTCTAGACGACCTGTAAGAGTTTGTTTGAAGAGGAGTGTTTTGTTGATGTTGAGTGATTATTGATTTTTCATGAGGAGAGTACTTTGTTGTGAGAATATTATTGTATTGTAAGATCTTCAGCTCGGTGCGAAGATCAACCGTGCAGCTGGATGGACAGGGGGGGAGAGAAAGAGAGAGAAGGAGAGGGAGATTTATGCAGCTAAGTGCACAGATAGAAATGTATGCTTCCATTTAATATATCAAGAAACACGGTTTTGTGGACGTAGCCCTAGGGAGAGGGTGAACCATGTATATCTTGTTGTCCTCTGTGGTTGATTATGTGTTGTTTTCTTTCTGGTAGTTTGTTATTGCATTATTGTGCTAGAACGAAGATATAACTGTTTGAGGTAGGCTTAAGTTTCTAAATAATAACTATCTCTCTATGTTTTGTTTTGGACCCACTTTGCATTCCCTCTGGTTGTAGACACCTGTGTCCTACAACCCCCTATTGCTACTTTGGGTGAGACTGCATATGCTCCGCAGGTGTTTCTGAAAGGGCCAGTAATTAGGGATTTCTGGTGCATTGTTAGAGTTGAACCTTGGGTATACCCCTATGCCAAAAAATGGTTTTGTTTCCAGGACTGACATCTTATTGAGGGAATGTCAAGGTGGTTTCCATCGAAGACAAAGATTCAAAAGTGGATAGAAGAATAGGAGAAAGACTTTGCTGAAGCTCAGAACAAAAACCCTAATATTAATACATAGGATTGGTTGGGAAGGTATATATTTATTGATATAGACGATATTTTCTTTGGAGGAGTTCATAAAGAGCTATACGAGTGGTTAGCTAGATTAACAGATAGCCAGTTTCAAATCATATCTAGACCACCTGTGGTTTGGATATCGAAGTTTATCAAGAAGGTCAAGAGAGTTGATAACATCGTGCCAAGAGAAGTAGATCACTGGTTTGATAGTACTATCAAAGGGTACATTACCGAGTTTTCTATCGACAGGTTAGTTTCATATAGCCAAGCAAAGAGATATTTCTTTAAGGGACCTAAAGGAAAAGTTTTACACTTTTTGAAGTTGAAGATCAAGATGCTATTGCATGAGAAGAACATCTTGAAGAGATAGTAATTGGTCAGATTGAAAATCTAATGTTCAAGAAATCAAACAACGGCAGCGACACAAAGGTGGGAAACACGTGCAGTGGGAGAACCTTCAGAGTGATTCCTCTGGTAAACTTTTTTGAGAAGAGACATGAGCCTCTAACACAGGACGAATGGTTCTATAGTGGATACGAAGAAGAGTTATTGAAAAAGGAACATGCAGGGCTTGCTGGGGCAGGGGAAGAGAAGACTGAAGAACCTTGCCAAGAAGAATCAGAAATTTTAGGAACTGCACTGACTATCGAAGTAAGTACTATTACTCCTCCTATTGTTTTAGCAACATTAGGTAACTAGAGTACTCAGAGTTATCAAAGCACTCAAAACATTGTTACCACCAGTTTAGTACATAGTCAGTCAAGAAACCTATGAAGAGATATGGTGGATGAGATGAGGCTACCTATATTTAGAGGAGATGAATCTGAAGATCCTGACCAACACTAGTTTTTATGTGAATCTGTATGTAGTATCAAAAAAGTTAGCGACGAAGTTGTTAAGAGAGCTCAGTTTGGTACTACCTTGAGAGACCGCACACTGAGCTAGTACATGAAGTTTGTTAAAGGAGTTGCACATCCTAAACCGTTGAACAATATCAAGACTGCATTGAGTAAAGAATTCAAGAAAGCCAAGTTGGAGTCACAGTGCATTAATGAAATGAATGAAACCAAACAAAGAGTAGATGAACCTGTTTGGGAGTTTCATCGGAGGTTTAAGACCTTGATAAGCCGTTTAAGTTTTCAGATTCTAGATGAACATAATAAGGAATGGTTCATTGCTTCCCTCTTACCACACATTATTGTTCCTCTAATTAAAAAAAAGGTCGCTTCACAGGTTGAGGCATTGGATATTTCCATGAATATAGAATCATCCCCTATGGGAGAATCCAGCTCAGGTATGAGTCAAATTGTGAGTCAGCTAACTAGCTTATCTCTGTAGGTTGAATATATGAAGAAAGAAAATGGAAAAGATAAAAGAGAAGACATATGGTGTATTAGATGCAAATCAGAGGGCCATGATAAGGATCAGTGTCCCCTATTTCATGAGTACTTGGCCTCTGGAGCTCCAAGCCCTTTGAATCAGGTTACTCTACCCTGGTGCAAGGTATGTAGAAATAGACATCGCCCTAGTCAATGCTATTACATGAAAAAATATGTCCAAACACCTACCAATATTTACTGTATATTCTGTAAATATGTGGGGCATGATGAGGAGGATTGTAGGGATTATGACCTCTTGCATGAAAGGTCAAGAGATACATATAGGATTAAAAGAGAGATGTAGTAGGAGGGAAATGCTATGCATTTTAATTTTCCAGGAAGAGGAAACTTCAACCCTCGCGGTGGATTCATAGGAAGAGGACGAGGAGGAGACATGGGTCAAGGTCAAGGTCAAATAATTTGTTATAACTTCACCCAGCCAGGTCACTTGGAAAGGGACTGCCAGAACCCTTGTACCACTTTTAGCTATTGCAACTCATTTGAACATGTTATTGAATACTGTTTGGTATTGTTAGCCAAACTTCAAGAGAGACGAGGAGGAAACCAACAAGTACAACTAATATCAACATAACCTCGTGGAGAGGATCCCAGAGTCACTATTATCACTAGAGCAGGTGTTGTTATAGGAGAAGACATAGTTACCCCAGTGAATACTACAGAATAATCAAGGGTCATAAGAGATACAAAGAAGACACAAGTATTAGATCTGAGGAAAGAAAAGCAGATGTTTGAAGAGGCAAGAAGAGAATTCGAAAGGGATCAGGCTTCTTCATCAAAGACCAAAAGTGAGATAATGTGGAATGCCTCTAGAATTGGATTAGTCTACCTCACCCGGAGAAGGAAAAGAGGTAAGCAAGCTTATGGAATTCTTATGTACTTGCATTAATTTGATTAAAGATGAAAGAGCTATGCAAGAATTACAATACTTGATCAAAAAATATGAGGTAGGGAGGGTAGATCCTCTACTGAATAAAGCAGTACATCAAGTATCTGGGAAGAGAAGGACAAACAAGGAACTAAACCTTAATGCTTAGATTGGAGACTATGACATAGATTATGTGGTCCTCGACTTAGGGTCATAAGTCAATGTTATGACAAAGAAGACCTGGGCATTGATGGGAAAACCTAAGTTGATTTACTCCCCTATCAGGCTTAGGATGGCTAATCAATAGGTAGTAAACCCCTTTGGAATACTAGAGCATGTCCCTATGGACATCGACGAGGTAAGGATGTTTGCGGACTTCGAGGTGATTGAGATAGTTGATGATAATTGTCCTTATCCTACATTGTTGGGCATTGATTGGGCTTTAAACAATTCATTTGTGGTTGAATTAAATAAAAGAAGAATGACATTTGAAGGTGATTTCCTTAGGTTCATTGCACCTCTAGATCTTGATGAAGGTCGTAGAAACACAGAACCCATCAGAGAAGAAGATTGCGAATACAAGATAGAGAATATATATAAATTGATAGAAAGGAAGAAAGATTACATTAATCCTATGACAAACGTGAATTTAAGTGGGCAAAGTGACAGTGCATTCTCATCATATTCGAAAGAAGCACTAGAGAATTGGCGGAACAAAATGTATGAAGTTTCTATGCGGAGGTGTGCTAGATTGACCAGGGAAGTTTGCTAGATTGGCACAAAAGTAAATAATCTGCCCACATTCGATGGTTTAAATCATTTAGAAACTTTCTTACTGGAATTTGAAGAATTTGTACCAGTACAATAGAGACTATTGGCACTGGATGAATCCTTGAAAGAAACTCCAACAAGATGGTGGGGGATACACTAAAATAACATCGAGGAGTAGGTGCAATGTCGCACTTTGATGACAATGCGTTTTGCAGACCAAGTAGAAGGGTGTGAAGTTCGATACATGGGTCAAAGTTATCCAAAGGACCATGTGAGAATTTGTGAGGAGGCCTGGAGAAACATTCCTCGGGAGTAGTGGGTGCATAAATTGATTAACACTTTGGACACAACGCCTATTGATTGGTATCTTCAAGAAGAATTGCGCCTCACCACTTCATATTGGTACGGTATGACTCAAAATTTTGTAGCTACATTTTTATTTGAAATTCAATACCCCACAATAGATATTTATTTGCAACTTGTAAGAGAGAAAGTCTTTGAGGAGGTACCTAACCTCCCTTTGGAGCAAGAAGAAGATGAATGGACTACACCTCTCCATAAATTGCAAGGTTGTTACAATATCAATGTTGATGAAGACGATGATCCTATGAATGTGAACATCGCATAAACTAAAGGAAGAAGAGACATAGAAGGACTAGGAGTCAAACTACCTTTCATTGGACATCCAATTAAAATCAAGAAAGTTAACATTGGAACAGATCAAGCACCTAAGCTTGCAAACGTTGGAGATTATTAGGATGATTCCACTATTGATAAGATCACAGAACTACTGCATGAATATCAGGACTTGTTTCCAACCAATTTCACTGACATGAAGGGAATTAAAGGGCCCATGGGAGAAATGAAGATCCCCTTAAAACCATATGAAAGGCCATTCAAGCAATGATCCTATAGATTGAATTCCAAGTATAAGCAGAAAGTCAAGATTGAATTAGACATAATGTTGGAAGCAAGAATCATATAACTGATTGAAGAATTAGAATGGATTATCCCTATGGTGGTCCAAGATAAGAAGACATGAGAGAATAGAATCTGTATATATTTAAGGAAACTGAATGATGCCTTTTTACATGATCCATTCCCTACTCTGTTTACTGATGAAGTGTTAGATAGTGTAGGAGGATAGGAAGTTTACTCCTTCACAGATGGATTTTCAAGTTATCACTAGATCAGGATTGCTAAGGAAGATCACCATAAGACCACATTTGCAACATAATGAAGTTCTTTCCAGTACATAGCGATGACTTTCAAACTAAAGAATGCACCAACCATCTTTTCTAGGGTGGTGGTCGAAGAATTCAAGGAATTTTTACATAAATGTTTGGAAGCATATTTTGATGATTTGACTATTTTTAGATTATTGAAAATTCATATTGAATGTTTAAGACTAATGTTGGATAAGTGCAGGCAATGTTAGATTTCCCTGAACCTGAATAAGTGTATCTTATTTTCACCCTTTGGAGTGTCACTAGGCCATATTGTGTGTAAGCAGGGGTTGTTGGTAGATCCTTCCAAGATTGCCATCATTGTTGATCTACCTCTTCCTACTTTGGTTAGATAGTTGCACACTGCGCTGGGACATATTGGATACTACAGAAAGTTGACCAAGGGATATGCACAGATAACAACAACCATGGAAAATATTTTAAAGAAATATTTTCATTTTCAATGGTGAGAGGAATGTCAGCAAAGCTTCGACACATGGAAACATAAAATGGTCACTGTGCTCATTCTGGTTTTCCCAGATTGGAGTAAGGAATTTCATGTGCATGTTGATGCTTCATCTATTGCATTAGGATCAGTGTTAGTACTACCAGGAGCAGGAGATATTGACCACCCTTTAGCCTTTGCTAGCATGAATCTATCTACAGCTGAGATAAACTACACTACCACTAAAAGAGAAGGTTTAGCCATGGTGTACGTGCTACAATAGTTTTGACACTACTTGTTGGGAGGATTTTTTAAGATGTTCACTGATCACTCTGCATTGAAATACCTAGTCAACAAGCCAGTGTTGGGGGGAATAATATGCAGATGGATACTATTATTCCAGGAATATGATTTTCAGATTATGGTCAAGCTAGGGAGAATGAATAAGGGACCTTATCACTTGTATAGGTTAGAACATGGAGAGTAACCTACGATTTTGGAGGATACACTACCAGATGCATAGTTGTTGGCCATCAAAAAGGTTGATGATCACTTTGTTGAGATAGTCTAGTTCCTATCTACAGGAATGGAACCCCATGAGTATACACTCATTCAAAGAAACAGTTGGTAGTTCGTGCTGTAGATTTTTCACTTATAGTTGGGCAACTATATAATATGGGACCCGAAGAGATCTTGCAGAGATGTGTTATGGAGGCAGATTGACCATTGATTCTGGGATAAGCACATGAAGGCATCGCAGGAGGACATTATGTAGGAAAAGAAACAACACAAAAGGTTCTTAGAGCTGGCCTCTCGTGGCCAACTTTACATAAAGATGATAAGGAATACTACAAAGCCTACGATGTATGCCAAAGAGTGGGGAAACCTTCCAGAAGAGATGAGATGCCTTTAGCACCTCAACTAACCTTTCAGGCATTTCGTAAATGGGCTATTGATTTTGTGGGCCCTATCAAGCCATCAGGATAACACACAGGAGCTCGATACATAATCACTGTGACAGAGTATTTGACCAGATGGGCAGAAGCAAGAGAAGTTAAGGATTGTAGTGAAACTACAACTGCGTGGTTCATATTTGATGATATCATAACCTAATTTGGATGCTCAAAGATCCTTATGAGCGATCAAGGTACACATTTTATTAATAAGAATATCGAAGCCCTAACTCGGGAATTTGCAGTCCACCATCGGAAGAGTACTCCATACCATCCACAAGCAAATGGTATAGTCGAATCTTTCAATAAGATCTTGGAGACAACGCTGACAAATATTTGTAGTGTAAATAGGGATGATTGGGATTTAAGAGTACCAACAGTGTTATGGGCTTATAGAAAAACTTGCAAGAAGCTGACAATGCAGACTTCCTTTAAGTTGGTTTGTGGTCTAGAAGCAGTGGCCCCTATGGAATATTTGGTTCCTAGTCTAATAATTGCAGCATTTACAGATATGGATGACACTAGCGTTGTTCAAAACATGCTTGCACAGTTGGTGGAACTAGAGGAAGATAGGTTTATTGCAGGATTCCATCAACAGGTAAAAAAGGAACGAGAAAAGGCCTACCATGACAGACATATAAAGAAGAAAGCACTCAAGTAAGGAGATCCGGTATTGGTATATGAAAACAAGTTCATGAAGCATCCAAGGAAGTTTAGGCCACATTGGATTGGGCCATATGAGGTTTCCTATGTTATAGAAGGAGGAGTTGTGTAGTTGAATACCATGAATGGAGAATGGAAGGAAGGTTTAGTGAATGGAAGCCAGTTGAAATTGTACTATGACAACCAACTTCCTCGCATATTTTAGTAGAAGCATAAGAAGAAGGGTCTAGGTACCAGGTGCAGTTGAAACTGGGTACCAGACATAGAAAAGACAATCTGCACATAACAGGGAAGGATAGAGAAAAAAGAACAGGCTTCTTCACACAATCTCAAGTCAAAGTAAAACAGACAGTCCTGTCTTGCAATGACTTGGGACGAGTCACAGGTGAGTGTTGGGGGCTTGTTGGCCCTTGGTTATGGAAGGAAATGAATATTAAGGAATAAAGGTGAAGTACGAACTACGCGGAAGGAACAATGACTGAGAATGGGTCGAAGTGGTCAAAGAATAAGAAAAGAAGGAGAAAACTAAGGGAAAGCGAGTCGTTGAATGAGAAGATCGAGGAAGATAAATCAACAAGTAAAGATGGATCATGGACAACTCAACAGGAGGAAAAATACACCAATGGATGCTTTAGAGAACCTCGCGGGAAAGAAGGAAAGAAAGGCTAGTGAAGCCCATAAAATGTGGGTCAAGTTGACCTAGGGTTTTAGACACCTAGGGTTTTTGGATCTAGGGTTTTGACACCTAGACGTTTGTCATGTAATGTATATATAAAGGTCTAGAATACCTAGAAGGGTTCGTTTGAAGAGGATTGTGTTGTTGTTGTTGAGTGATTATTGTTGTTGTGCGAGGAGAGTATTGTGTTGTGATAATATTCTTGTAATGTAAGATCTTCAGTTGGATGCGAAGATAAACCCTACAACTAGGTGTGTAGGGGGGGAGAGAAAGAGAGAGAAGGAAAGGGAGAGATCTGAAGCTAAGTATGAAGATAGAACTGTATGTTTCCATTTAATATATCAAGAAACACATTTATGTGGACGTAGCCCTAGGGAGAGGGTGAACCACGTATATATTTTTGTCATATGTGGTTTATGTTGTTTTCTTTTCTTTCTGGTAGTCTGTTATTGCATTATTGTGCTAGATGTGAGATATAACTGTGCAAAGTAGGCTTAAATTGGTAAAGAATAACTAGCTCTATGTGTGTTGTTTTGGACTCACTTTGCATTCCCTTTGGTTGTAGATACATGTGTCCTGCAACCCCCTATTTCTACTTTGGGTGAGACTGCATCTGCTCCGCAGGTGTTGTCGAAAGGGCCAATAGTTAGGGCTTATTTGTGCACTATTAGAGTTGAACCTTGTGTCTACCCCTGTGCCAACACAGTCAGAACAATAATTTATAAATCCACCTATGAGAAGAATTCTTGAATAAACTAATGAGAAGAATTCTTCGATCCACTGATGAGAATAATTCATGAATCCGTTGATGAAGAATAATTTCAAAATTCATCAATAGACAAAATTTTAAGTTCACTGAAATAAATTTTTTGAATTTCACCGATAGGATGAATTTTGAGGTTCATTGATGAACAAATTTTAAAGTTCTCCAATCGGGGAATAAATTTGAAGTTCATCAATGGGAAAAATATGAAGTATAACGATAGAATAAATTCTTGGTTTTCCAATGAAATAAATATTCACCAATGGGAGACTTTTTAAGGTCGTTGTGAAAGGAGAATTTCAGATATCGTTGTGGAAGGACAATTTTAGAGTTCAACGATGAAGGAATAATTTTGTAGATCGTTGATGGAAGAATTATTTATCTTGTTGATAGAACAATTATTTATCTCACTAATGAGGATGGTGACATGGCCTAGTCAAGGCATGATAGGTGGACATGAATGCCACATCAACAACCACATGAACTAGTTTCCACATCAATAGACAATTTCTTATGTTTAAAAAAAATTCAAGTATGGAGAAAAAATATTGTTTTGGCCATATCAAGAGAATATTAACCTAGTGTAAGACGAAATTTTGTGGGTGTGTCAGCAATAAGGAGGGATACAAAAATTACAATGACGACCACTGGCAAGTTCTACTTCAAATTTCCAAAAAAAATGAATTATGTGGTTTTCAAAGAACATGGCGATACTCCTTGATAGAGATCCTATTATTGAAGATTTTTTTACAGTGAGTCTGGGAAGTAGACATGAAAATATGTAATGAATCAATTGTCCATATTCCAATGGTTTTGGAATGAAGATGTAAAACAAGCCCAAATCCACTATTCTGGGACACTTTTTGGAAAATTTTGATTTTTTCAGAGGTAAAGGGACCCAAGATCATAAATATGGAAAAATATATTTACTTTACATTTTACCTTCTTGACAATATGGAAAAAATTGACTTACTAAAGTTCTTCCAAGTTTTCTTTGTTTGAGAGATAACAATTTTCGCTCAAAATTTAGTCTAGAGAAAGTGTAACAAGGGTAAAGTCATCAATTCTAGATTTATATAGAAATTAATTGGAGCATCAAATTTTGAATCTGAAGGTTGTTGTTTTATCAAGTCCAAGAATACTATATGGACTTACCATAACATCTTTCCTAGTTCTTGACATATTTTCTTCTATAAGTGGCAGAAGACGACCTCTTAGAAAAATTGCACTAGTAAGAAAATGGCAGAATTGAGTAGAAATTGCAACTTCAAAAGTCCATAACTTCCTACTTGAAGCTCAAAATGGAGAAAGAAAATAGTTGTTGGAAACATATTGAGGAGAAGAATCCATTTATGAACCCAAAATTGGAATTTGAATAGCATAATTCTCAAGAAATCAAAGAAAAAAAATTGGCAGCATGAAAGAGGGAAAAAATAGGCATACCGTTTCTTGAATTTCAGAGTATAATCAAATTTATTATGATTTTATCTAGAAACAATTATGCATGAACATTTTCTATAATTAGGGGTACATATATAAAAATCAAGGTCACTACTAAGACTAGAAATATGGATCATGCACACAATTCTTATATCCATGGAGATGAAATTAGAGGGTTAAATATCAGTTTGGGAAATGCAAAAATACATTCCAATGGGCATTGAAGTAGGGTGGATCCTGTAGATATGATGAAGTGATTATAAAGGGAAGTGAATATATATATATAATATAATGAAAGGTTGATTAAATATCAAGAGGAGTAGAACTAAATTAAGTATTAGCTACTAAAGACTTTGAATAACTTGCAAAGACAAATCAGTAAGGATTCTAGAATAATACATGTGACTAGTGTAGGGAATTCTATAGAGCACATATCCCATGATATAATGGATGACTACAAAGGGCCTAGGCACTCAAGAAGTTTTATTAAGCATTACTATTCACCTAGACATTCAAATAGAAGAATACTTGCATTATTAGAATCAGAGAGTAGCTTATGTAGGTCTCCTATCATACATCAATGGAGAAATCTTGAGTTAGATGGTTTACAAAGAGATATTAGGAGGATCTAGAAACCAAATTTTGATGGAGAGATTCAGAAGGGCGACGAAGATGAATCTTGGTTGTTGGGCATGAGAAAATATTTTCAACTGCATACTTATTCATCAAATATGAAAGAAAGGATTACCACATATCATCTTCAGGGGAAAGCTTCTATTATGATCCAACTCCTTAAAAATTATTAAAAGTCAATTATTATACTCCAATTCGAGGGGGAAACATCATTTTACAATATGTCCAATTCAGAATACAATATGAGATGAGATAACATGATCCTAGTACTAAGTCTCCTCGTTATATATATATATATATATATATATATATATATATATATATAAGGAGACAAAGGGTACAATTGTAATGAAAAGGTGCAATCAAGGGTTCTAGCCAACATAAAAATATAACACTAGAATTTTAATAATTCAATATCTAGGGCTTAACAAGTGGTTTATACATAACATGGGGCTTTGTATGGGGCTTAAAATGCCCCTCCCCTTCAAGCGAGTGTTTTCCTCAACACTTGAACAACTGTAGGTGTGTCTTCATGGAGAAATCATCTTCCCATGTTGCCTCTTCCACTGGTAGGTTCTTCAATTTGACGTGGTACTCATTAATTTCTCAATTTCATAGCTTCCTAGTCTCTATTTCAAGGATTGTTTCTATTTTTAGTATGATTTTCCCTTCTCCATTAATTTTTGATAAAATATTTTGCATTGGGATCTTGTCTTTGATTATCTTCTTTAAGAAAGAAACATGGAAGATTGGATTTACACTTCCTGGTCACATATGGATAGCATGGTCATGATATTGAGTATGAGGAAGACCCTTAGGCATATCTCCAAATACCTTGGAATTATTGTTGATAACATTTTTGGAGATTCATTGGAGCAGAGGCTATAGATGTTTAAACATCTAGAGAGAATAATTATGCAATTACACCATTTTGTACCTTTTTGAGTAATTTTTTCATGTTGTTAGATCTTATCACTTTAGAGGGTTTCCCTTGAATACCTCTAATCTCAATTTCCTTTCCCGGTGAGTAAAATATCATGAAAATATCTTGAAAATTAAGGGCCATTGTTCCTAATGATTGTAACCATTGCACTCCTAATGAAACATCAATGCCACCCATTTTGATGGAAATCATGGGACTATCCAATAAATAATCCCCTATATTTCTCTTGATAATATCGAACCTCCCAAAACAATTTATGGTACCTCCATCTACAATCATTAAATGAAACTCTAGTTCTAGATATACAAATAAATTGATAACTGTTTCTAATTTTTAATTGATGAAGTTATGGGTACTACTAGAATTGATCAACATTGTTAAATTTTTTCTTTTGATATATCCTTCTACCTTGGGGTTTGTGGAGTACTTATGATGACCAATTCATGACAAGATATCACTGGAGTAGTCTCCTCTAGATCTAGATCTTAAGATGGTTCCAATTCTCGATCTTCTTCCTGTTCATTGTCTATGTAGAATAGCATATTCTCACTTACCTTATGTGCCTTACTTTACTTGATGTCACAATTAAAAAATAGTACATTTTCTCTTATTTCATCCATTTGTTGAGGTCTAAGCTTGTTCAGTTTAGGTACGCTTGTCTTATGAACCCCACAACGATATTTTCTTCATGTGTGTGCTCCAATGGTAGACTTGTACACAACCTTATTCTTTGCTTGAATATGATGAGTAGATTGCATAGCTTCCAGAATATTTGTAGGATTCCTCAATAAAATATCATGTTTAATTTTTTTTCTTTTAATCCACCCATGTAAGCTTCCAACAAATGATCATCACTCATGTGATCCACCCTTGTGGCCAATACCTAAAATTCTAAATTGTAATATTCAATATCACCTAAGTTCTTGATTCTTGTCAATTGACTAAACCAGACACACTTTTCTTCTAAGTCTCTTGTAAATAGACCCGAAGTATAATGATAAAAAAGGGGCTTCCTTATAACTGCCCATTGATACCATTAAAATGGTTTTATCTCAAGTTTCAAGGTTTTTATGTGAGTCTTTTTCTTATCCTCCATAATATTAAGCAATTTAAAATATTTTTGTATTTGGTTCACCCAGGTAAATACCTTTGTTCCATAAAACTTCTTAAATTCAATATTGGGAAATTTGAATTTAGGACCCCCATCATAATTAACTCCATTATTAGAGTTAAATCCACTAGAAAATTGCTTGTTATTGGCAGGCTGTTCAACCAGAATACTACCTTTATTTTCCTAAGTTTCTTGCATTTTGATATCTCCTTTAGAGATTTTATCACCTAGAGCATGAAACATCATGGAAGACAAGGAATTTTGCAATTCCTTCATGGATTTTTGTATATTTTCATCCATCTTATTTTTCATGTCATCCATCTTCTTATCTATCTTATTTTCCAATTCATCCATATTTCTTTTCATATCATTATTATTTTCATTCATCTTCTTTTGCGTCCTTTTTTCCATTTCATCCATATTTATTTTCATAGTTTTATTCATCTTATGTTCCATTTGTTCCATATTTTATGTGATCATCTTTTCCATTTAGCGATAATATATCGTCAATTTCATCTTGAGTCATGGTTGAGAATTCTAGAGGTTTAGCTAGTGAAGTAAATTTTGGAGAAGCCTTTGGATCCATGTGACAAAACAATAATCCTCCCCTTTTCCCTCTTTATTAAAAATATTTAATCACCCAAAACAAATCTTCCAATAAACATTTATTCCAATTTTAACTTATGTACCTTTTAAGCCCTTAATTTGGAGTACGTCCTCTTGAATGACCTTCCTTTTGATGTATTTATGAAATTTAGACCCTTGTGAGTCTGAAATTTTGGCCTAAAGTAATCTCAAATGTCTTCTCTACAATGTCATATCTTGATTAATTGGGTTGGTTGTCATTGATTTCAACCCTTGAAGAAAGTCCGGTAGAAAATTTCAGTAGCTCCAACAATATGGTTAAGGAACTTGATTTTGATTGATGTATAATGGTATGAAGTTTAATATATTTTCAGGTAAGACTATTCTATATTGATAGTACATGTCATGCCATTTTCGATGATATGTGGAATGCCACATAAATCCTCACGGTTAGAGAGTTATCGCCTTGTGAAGTTGGATCACCCTCATAAGTTATCTAGAAGGTCAAAGAAGTTAAAGTTATTCTAGAAGCTCCTAGAACAAGTTGACTAGTCAAGTGAGTAAAGCTAATCAAGGAGTTAATCATGGGTTAATTTGTTGCAATAAGAAAATAATTAAAAACAAATTAGTTGCAACTAGAAGTGGATAATTTACTATTTGTAGCAAAGTGGGTTAGAAGTGGACAAGTGGTTAGAACTGGGTTATCCCTAAAAAAAGGAAATCGGGTTAAGTTGGTTAGAAGGTAAGACCTTGAGGAGGCTACATGGAAGTATAAATAAGAGAGCAAGGATCTCCTATTTTCACCTATTGAGCCCATTGAATATCTATTATTGTGTAAGGTTTATTGCATGTACTCATTGATATATCTAAAGTTGCGCAAATATGTTGTAGCATGAAGGGTTGACGATGAAAGTTTCGGAATTACATAAAATACTGAAAAACACTATGTTATGAGGCATACACGGGATAACAGTACAATAGGGTGTGTACATACATGGGATAAAAGTATAATAGGGTGCGTATGTACACGGGATGATAGTATAATAGGGTGCGTACATGAGGGTAAATCCATAGAAACTTCATAAGATGAAGATGCCAAGTCTCTAGATTCTGAGACCAAGCCCCCAGGAAGGTCTACAATGATCAGGTACATCAGATTTATCCATTGGTTCAAAAGGTATGTCTTATTTCTATGAGTAGTTGGATTTTGTTGTATACATGAGAAATGTTTATGGGGGTTTGAGGATTTTACCTAGATAGATTATTGATTTCATGGGACCTTCTATATAAGTCATATCTACAGATATATAATGTTGGTATAATCAATATTTATCATTGATATATCTTATTAGTGTTCAGGCACATCTTGTAATTTTTTACATATGGTAAAGGGTTCTTTTGACACATGGTTGAGATCTTGTATTTGAGAAGTGGTTGATGTATTGAGAGGCTGAATATCAGAAAGGGTTTAATATCTAGTTCATGTGAGAGCTATTATACTTTTTCATCATTACACACACTTATATGAAACATGACTAGCGAGAGATATAGATACTTTGGGTAAAGGATATGTATGAGGATGCATGCACATGGTACAATTATAGTCTAGACATAATGATAGGTTGTAGGTTGATGTGAAAGATGCTACATAGGGCCATACTTTTTCAGAAGAGAGAAAACCCTAGTTTTCAGTAGGCATACACATGCTACATAATAGATAGGTCGTGTATATATGCAGGTTGCAGTATAGATAGGGTGCATACATACGCATGGTGTGGAACAAGCATGTCGCATATAAATGGTTTTTGGTTGGTACAGGTTCAATTAAGGTACATGTTGATTACAGGGAAGTGGTACAAGTTGGCTATAGTTCAGTGGTACAGGTTGGTACATGCTTACATTGGTATATCTTACAGTGATAGTGTGGTTGGTGTTTCTTCATTTGACACTTATATTTCAGGGCGATTCGATGGGGTAAGGATAGGTGGTTGTACCCACCTTTAGGTTATAGCTGAAGAACATAAGGGGTTGTAGCCTCCTTTTTTTTGTAGCCAGAGAATTTGGGAGCTGTAGTTTCCCTCAGGTTATAGCCTGAAAATATAGGGGGTCGAATCCTCCTTCCAATTGTAGTTGGATAAAAAATGAATTTGTTTCTTCCAATGAATGTAATTCTTAAAGACATATAAGAAAAAACATTCTCTAGTTTTCTCTCACATTGGGTTTCCATCTAAAAAAACTAGTGTACTGTGTATGTGTATGATTTTTCATTCTATCATGGTTTATTTACTTTTCACTTATTGATGATAATTCTATATTGATCACAAATATAAATAACACTTTCATATTGTGGTTAAAAAGGATTAAATTGATCTATTATAGATTCACCCCCCCTCTCAGTAATCCAACAATTGGTATCAGAGCCAGGTTCCTTCAAGAATCATTTTAACCACTAAAAGGTAGATCATGGAGAGAAACAATATGTATAAAAATGGAATACCATAGTTTTATGGACAAAACTATGCGTTTTGGAGTAGAAGGATGAAAACATATGTACAAGCATAGGGATTTTAGGTTTGGCAATCAGTTGTATATGGTTAGAAAGAACCAACAATTCTACCAACAAATGAAAATGGAAAGAAACTCAGTCTAAATAATTCAAATGATACAAATACACTTGTGAATGGTGTTTTTGATTCGGTATATACCAAATTTATACATCGTATCTCTAATAAAGAGATTTGGGAAAAACTTCAAAATATTTATGAAGGAGATTCAAAAGTGAAAGCATCAAAGATTCAAACTTACATAGGTCAATTCAAATAGCTAAAGATGAAGGAACATGGGAATATTACAGCTTAATTCTTATGAGTTGATGAAATAATGAATGCAATCATAGGATTTGGTTGAAGACGTTGATGAATATATAATTGTTCAAAAGGTACTAAGATATCTTCCAATGATATTTGATCCTAATATCTCGGCACTAGAAGAAAGAGTAGATCTAGACTCAATAAGCAAGGATGAACTACATGGAATGTTCATAGCCTATGAAATGAGAAATGAACAGTAAAATCTGGGTATAAAAGAAGCAGCATTCAAAGAATACAAAAGGTCAAAGAAAAAGGGAAAGAAAAAGGAAAAATAATATAGCAACAACAATGACATCTCGAAATATGATGAAGAAGTGGCCAAGTTTGTCAGAAGATTGAAAAAGGGATTCAGTGGTAGATATAAAGGTAAGCTTCCATTGATTTGTTTTAACTGTGATGGTATTGGTCATTTTTATAACAAATTTCCTCACAAGAAAAATAAAATACATGAAGAGGATGATTCAAACAACAAACAAGCATATAAAGGAAAAATAACCAAAAATAAAGTCTTCAAGAAATGTTTTTTCGCCAAAGAAGACTGCTCCTCATCAGATGAAGATGAAGTCAATGAAAGTGAGACAGAAAGATTTCTATGCATGGAAATAGAAGACTCTGATAAAGAATACACCGAAGAGGAGTATGAATAAGAATAAGTTGACTACAGAGAAGAAATTTTAAGTGTTATAGAAGTTATAAAAAGAGAAACGAAGAAAAACAAGAAACTCCAAGAAGAACTAGACAAGAAAGAAGACACTCAAAATTCAAACTCTGAGGAACTAGAACAGATGATAACTAAATTAAAGGTTCAAATAGAAGAAAAAAAAAATCAAAGAAGCACTCAAAGAAGAACTGGAAGAAAAAGACAAGATCATTGGAAATTTGGAAGTAGAGGTTGTTACATTGAGAAAAGACATTTAACATAAGAATATGTAGAACAATTCAATTTTTTTGGATAATATTATCAACAGTCAAAGGCCACATCATGAAAATACTGGGATAGGATAAAATTAGACAAAAAGAGGCTCAAGATCCAAAACCACTGATAAATAAACACAACCAAGAAGCTATGCAGAAACAATTAGAGGAGACAAGAAGTTTTAGAGGGAAGATCACAGGGACACTCCTCCACCTAGAAGAGTCAGATTTCAAAATCAAAGACAGTAAAAAACAAGCAAGACTCAGGATGAATATGGATTCAGAAGAATAATTCCTTTTAGAATATCTTCAACTCCCAGGTATCAAACTATATTTTTTGGTTTATGTTATGCATGTAATAATTTTGGACATAAAGTTGTAAATTGTAGAGCTAATAGAAGGAATAGTGACAACTTTGAAATTAATGCACAAAATGGTTATCCAATAAGGCCCAATGAAACATAGAGAAGAAGCTACAATAGGTTTGAATCATTGATCACTAAAGTGGAATGCTAAAAATGAAAAAACTTTGGAAACATGGCCAAAGATTGTAGAATGGAAGTCCCTCCTAGAGAATCACAACAGAATAACAAAAGTCACAAACATGAACCCCAACAAAGAATATGGATAAGAAAGTAGGATCAATTTAACAATGAAGAATGCACACTCACTCTACAGGATAAACACAAGAAACATGGTTGGTATGTTGACTGTTACACATAAAAAATACTCACTTTGATAGTGTCGCAAGTGTCTCCATTACAAAGGTCACAAGTGTCGCATTTTGCTCACAAGGTCGCAAGTGTCGCATGTTGCTCACAAGTGTCGCAAGTGTCAGGGAAGCATATTGCCATGATGCCTATGTCGTGCTTATAACGACATGAGAAGGACACTTGAAACACCTCAAACATTTGATTTGGAAGAGGAGAAATGAGTAAGTAGGCTTACAAACCTTTTTCCATCTGAAAGAACCTCAAAAACTAGCTTTTGAAAGAGAGCGCTCCCCTATACCTCTTTTGGGAGCGTCGACGCTCCCCCTTACACTGTCAGGGAGAGTTATAAAGATCCTCTGGCCCTTTTGAGGGAGCTCTATGGATTTTGAAAGTGTTGGAACCCCCCTAAAGCCTACTATGGAGCGCTATAGTGCTCTGATGGTCCTTTTGAGGGAGTGCTACCTATTCTGGGCAGTAGTTAAGTTGTTGAGATGAATGGGGGAAGGATATTTTCATTCTTGGAAGGAAGTTGGATTCAAATCCCTAGTCCATCCATGATCTTAGGGAAGATCCTCAACTAAAGGAGGCAAATACTCAACTTCCCCAAGGATATCTCAAGTGGTTAAAGTCTCTCCAAGGCTATATAAGCAATCTTTCTAATGGTGAAAGAGGACTAGAAAGAGAGAATCACACCAAACTTATGATCTCATAAGTGGTGCTAGAACAGAGATATTTTGGAAGCAAGGGACCTATGATCTCATAGGGAGCAATCAGTGAAGCTGTCATCAGTCGGATCGTGGATCTTTTGAGAAAGGGGAAGACAAGGAGGACTTGATGAAACTGTTGGAACTCATCCATGGCTGTATGCAATGTTTTGTCCTCATTAATATAATTTGCTTGGCCTGTTTCTTTCTAGTTTGTGTATGATTTTACATGAACTTATCTCTGATAGATAGATCTATTTTCAAGCTAATATCAATACAGTATGAAGTGGTCATACTTCATTTGTCTACAGGACTCAGCGAGGAGCGAGAGTTTGGAGCTTGATTTGGAGCGTGCAGGGACAAACATCGATAAAAAGGTACTGCTATTCTCCTTCCTTCTCATGTGTTATTTTGTATAGATTTGAAAGGAATTGATTTTCCACGTTACTCACTTTCTGTCTTAGAGTTAGGGTCTAGCTCTTTGAGGTAATCTACCTGTCCGGAGGAAGATTTTCCTACAACAGAAACTGGCGACTCCACTAGGGATCGAATCAGAACTTTCTTAGTTTTGTATTTCCTCATAGACCTTGTCTTACCTGATTGTTTTCAGACCTTGTTCACCCCATTTATATGATTGCACTTGCTGATTGACTCTTCACTCCATCACACTTAGCCTGATTATCAAAATTTGACTGAATTTTGGGTTTTTTGGACTTTTTTCTGAGCTTTAGGACTCCAACGCTCCTCTGCCTTATTAGCAGAGCACCAACGCTCCCTTGAGCTGCTGAAAAGAGCGTTATAACGATCTCGTGGCCCTTATACAAGAGCGCCAAACCTTTTTTTCCCAAAACCTCTTAAAAAATTGCAACTTTTTGGAGGTCCAAACCCTGTATTTTGACTTGTTGAGTTGTTTTGTGATTCAATCATTCTTATTTTGACCTTTGACATGCTTCCTCCTAAGAAGTAAACATCTTTTTGCTCAGATTTTATGCCCTTCTTCATTCTTTTTGAGTTTTTGTTGTTGAGAGCTTGAAATCGATCCCCTACTTTCTTCTCTCCTATCCGACTGGGCGGGAACTCTAGTGAAGGACATTAGAACTCTGTAACTCTTCTCATTTGGTTCTTTGAGGTCATATGATCCAATCTCTTTCTCCTTCCCTTTTCATTTTTTATTTTCTTTCTCTTGTTTGATTGCAAAAGGGTGTCTTGTTTGTGCGAAATATGCATATTCTTGTCTGAATCTCCTTGATCTGAAAGGGTAGTTGGCAAGAGAAATTTAGCATTGAATTGATTATCATTCGCATACAAACGACAAAAGTACATCTTGATGATTAGTTTGCATATTAGTTTTCATTTCTGAAATGTTGTAGCATCATATTGGATTTGATTGAGAACAAAATTGATTGAGGGAAATCCTTATCAAGTGTTTGATAGTGAAAATGACTCTTCCTCTTTCCCTTAAATAGGTATTCATTGAAAATAAATGATTTCTTATCATATTTCATGCATATTTTTGGGAATTGATTCATTATTTCATCAGTTTCACTTTCCTACACCCTCTAAGTAAACAACAACCATTAAAATCAACGCTTAACTAAAATTTATCAGACTTTTTACATCTTTGTTAGCAAACCTACATTAGTTTAAGGTGTAGGGATTTGGAATAGGTTGAAAGGATAACTTTCCAAAGCTATCAAACAAACTTAGTATCTTGTGGTAGGGAGAGTCAAATCCAATTGTCATATTGTCTTGCTTGGATCCCCCTCTCACACAGGGGTTACGCACAAGGTCGCATTCAGGTGAGTTACGGAGATTATCCCTCCGTGGCCCAACTGTTTGTAGTGGTCGGATCGTATATTGGGGGTCACTGGAAGGTATACCCACAATGTTGAGTGGAAGCCTTTCAGGTTGATTTTGGACTTGTTATCCTGCCCATACGTTCCGATTGGACTGTCAACTGTACATGCCCAGGGGTTGACTATGAGTTGGTGACCTTAATAGCCACAATCTCTAGGGTCTCACACAAGGTGATGGTGAAGGGAAGCCTCACTGTACCTGGAAAAGACGTTGTTCAAACTCACTCGGGCTCCTTGGAGGGTAAATCCACAATTACTACGTGGAATCTTGCACCAAGGTGTAAGTCCGTTAAGCAGGTTTCCAACGTAACTAATCCACCCGCTCTATCTGTGCCCCTTCCTATTTTGATATCAAGACATTGGATTTCATCACCAACTAGTGGTTTCATCGTAGGAAGGTTTATTTGATTGATTGCTTCTCATATTCATAGCGTGTGTTGTTTTTTTTACTTAGTGGACCTTAGGTCGAGTCAGTGTTAATGGAATCAAATCCTGGGAGTACCAATGGAGGAACCCCTTCTTCTGGGGAACCTTATACCTTTCCTTCATTTGGAATCTTTGGTCCTCCATATGTTGCCACACTGAGTCTTCCAGGACTCACTATTGTTTTACCAGTTTGGTTGTTCCCCACTCCGGTGATCCTGAATCCTCCCAATGTTTCAGTTGCACCTAATACTTTGGATGTCAGTACACCACCCACACATCAACCTCACGTCGACTTTTCACCTTCTTCTCTCATTAAGTATCCTTCCATTTCTCCTTCTTCGCCTAGTGAAAGCTCTAAAGCAAGTAGCCAGGTTGATCAGAAGAAGAAGAAACGAAAATAGAAGAAGAAGAAGAACCCGAAAAAGACAAAGGCCCCAACAACATCAGATGTTGGCTCTAAGAAACTAGTTACTGTTAATAGTACTGGAAGTGTTGATGAGGTCGACAAGATTAAAATGAAGAATCCAAAACCCAAGTTCCCTTGCAGCCTTTGTAAGGGTGACCACTTTCTGAGGGATTTCCCCGGTCTTACCCAGGTCTTTGAAATGTGGTCCTCCATGTCACTGGCCTCTGTCGGTCATGTCGATGATACCCCATCAACTAGTGATGTTCAGGTTGGTAAGAAGAAGAAAAATTTCAAGTTCCCTTGCATGTTATGTAAAGGTAATCATTACTCTCACCTTTGTCCTTGCATGGATGAGGCTTCTTCTCTTTTGGAAAAACTTCAACTTCCAAAAGGTTATCGTAAGCTTTCCTCCGACCCATTGTTGGTTGATGGACCATTCAATTCAGTTCCATCCCCGGTCAGTCCGGTTGATCAGGTGGTCAATCTAGTTTCCTCCTCGATTGAACCACGAATCCAAGTAGCTGATCCAGTTCCACCATTGATCAACCCCACTCTTCATCAAAAGAGTGACACCAAAGTGGTCGATCTTTTTTCATCCTCAGTCGATCCCACTCTCCTGTTAGAAAGTGACACCAAAGCGGTCGATCCGTTTCCACCCGTCGACCCCATTCTTCCCTTGGAGAATGAAACTCAAGTGGTCGATCTAGTTTCACCATCGGTCGATCCCATTCCTCCATTGAGGAATGTCAAAGTGACTGATCCAATCCCTTCCTTTGTCAGTCCCACTCTTCCTCTAAAGAGTTCCAAAGTGGTCAATCCAGTTTCACCATAGGTCGATCCCATTCCTCCATTGAGGAATGTCAAAGTGACTGATCCAGTCCCTTCCTCGGTCAGTCCTTCTCTTCCTCTGAAGAGTGCCAAATTAGTCTATCCAAGTCCACCATTGGTTGATCCGATCCAACCATCGGTCGATCCTACTCTCCTTATAGTTAGTAAACCCAATAATGCCCATTTTTTTCTCGTTAATACAGACTCTACCATGCAGGGGGCCATTCCTCCTTCTCCTACGAAACCCCCTCCAAGTAACGAGGCCATCCTTTTTGATTGGGGTGTGCTAACTGGACCTCATTTTCCCTCCCACATTCCTTTCCAGATTACGGTACAGGTTCATCGTTGGGATGTTCCTCAAACGTTGATAGATGAAGGTGCGTCTGTTAGTATTTTGTCCTCTGTTGCTTGGCATGCTTTGGGTTGTACTCAACTTGCACCGGTTACACAGAATCTGTTAGCTTTTAATAGAAGAACTAGCCAACCTTTAGGGATCCTTCCTCAGTTTCCTGTAACTTTGGGAGGGAAAACTATCTTTATCGATGTCATGGTAGTCCGAGACCCCTTAGATTTCGCTTTACTCCTTGGGCGGGATTATGTCTATGCCATGAAAGCTCTTGTATCCACCCTTTTCCATGTGATATCTTTCCCTCACGATGGAAGAATTGTGACTATTGATCAACTTTCATTCATTGGCCCTGACTGGGTTACCTCCCTAAGTGGTTCCTATATACAGACAATATCGCCCCCACCGCATGTCAATTATGTGGCGTTGTTTCCCATGATCTCAACTTCTGATGATTTGGATCCGGTAGTTGACATGGTGATCTCTTCGGTAGGGTTATTGGAGCCTGATCTCCTTACTCCTATCATGACCCTCGACATGTGTCCCTTCTCGAGTGACTATCTTCCATCCAGCGAAGATCTCTTGGAATCCATGACCGAGTTTTGTCCCTTGACATGGTATCCTTCCAGAGCATTATCCTCTTGGAAGTCATGATCAAGAAGTAACAATGAGCATAGTTTCCTTTCTCTGTGGAAATATCGTTAAAAAATGAAACAGAGGTCACGAGCATAGTTTCCTTTCTCTGTGGCAAGCTCGTTAAAAAATGAAATAAAGGTCACGAGCATAGTTTCTCTTCTCTGTGGCAAGCTCGTTAAAAAATGAAACAGAGGCTTTGAGCATAGTTTTCTTCTCTGTACCAAGATCGTTAAAAAATGAAACAACAATATGGGGATTGAACCTGGAACCTTGAGCATAGTTCTTTTCCTGTGTCAAGATCGTTAAAAAATGAAACAATCACCTCTCCCTTCAAGTTGAGTCTTTCGCCAGATCTCATAGATGTCGAGTCGAGTCTTTCGTTAGGTCTCATTTTTGAACCTTCATTTCATCCACCTATATCCTTTTTCTCCATCTAGCATAGACATTGGTGACAACCTCAAAGTCGATGAATGAATTGAAGCTTGGGGGGCATGTCTCCAGTCTTTGATGATCATTCTAGAGTCAGGTCACTAGCTTTCAAGCTGGGGGCAGAATACTGAGCTTAGTCTTTGTTCTTTCTCGTGCTCGTAAATACATGAGAATGTAACCGGGTAAACTTTTATCTCTTTTTCGGACCCATAAGGATACACGAACACACGAAAAAGGAACCCCCCTGGAGTCATCTTTAAACTCTTTTCAGACTCTCTAAATATGAAAATATTGTCGAGTGATCTTGCTTCCTTTCACGCTCGTTAAAAGGTTGGAAAGGGCATCTTTCGAGCGATAGTTTATCTCTTTTTCGGTCTCGTTAGACTACTGTACGAAAAAGGAACTCAGAGAGTTATCTTTTAAGTGTTTTTACAAACTCTATAATCCTGAAAAACCTTCGAGTTTTCTGTCTTTGGACTCGTTAAAACACACATCGATAGGCCCATATGGGACCAATCCCTTACTTATTCTGGTTCGTTAAACAAAGGAAGAGGAACTTACCGAAGGTGAGTTATATCAAGCATGTGTTATCCTCCTCGAGCTCATTAAATCAAAAAGAGGTACTCGTCTATCTGGATGGGGGGAAAAATTGAAAGGAGCAAGCCAAGCAGTCTCTTGAGAACATTATCTAGCAATTCTTAGAGTAGCCCTTGAACACGACACTTTTTCATTTGCACATATCATAATCCGTTGAACCTCTGCACTAAGCCAATCCTTTGAGTTTCTTTCACTCCTTTGGGTCACCTGACGTAAGTCACAACATCCACTTCATCATCAAGTTTTGGTCCATGTCATGTTTCTGTTGTTGTGCCTCAATGTTCAAGGAAAATATCTGCCTCGAGAGTCAACCATCACAAATATCTTGCCTCAATACCCGTGTCATTCCATGTTCATTTGATTTACCAATTACATCTCTATATCCGTTTTGTGTCGTTGATGGGGGATACATCAAGGCCCTCCCTTGATGAGTCTATTCATGTCGACTTCAACGCATTATCCAGGAATCAGACTTAGAAACCAGTTAGTACTTTGGGACATGCATGCCTCCTCACATTCGACAGTAGGTTCACATCATTGAACTCTGATTGGATTATTCCATGAGTGTTCAACCTCAACTCATATATTCACATTCGCTAGAATGTACTAAGGTACCTTGGGAATCATTGACATTAATGGTGATCTCCCTCGCGCTTGTTAACAGTTCAAATCATTGACCGGTAATCAAGTGGTTTCTTCCATGTTCAACATCAAGACATCTATTCACATGGTTAGATTCGTACTACATTGGGATCGGTAAGAAGACCCTGGGTTGAGTGATCACTTTGATATATAATTTGCCCAGGTTGCGAAGGAGTTTTCTCTTGAACAATGACACATATATTGTTACATAGATCCACTTTGTATTGGTCGTGGCTATGTCTTGTCATCTCATAGATCCACTATGTATTCTTCGTGGCTACGATTAGTTCATGTCATCAGAGTATAGATCCACAGTGTATTTTCAGTGGCTATACCTTTTTATCAATACAATTATGGATCTGCAGTGTATTTTATGGCCGCCATATCTTGCAAGTCTTGATCACCCAAGCATAGGTATGCATGCCTTGGGTTTGAAACATGTCATAATATTTGTTGGATGTTTGTGTGCAGATTTTGTCAGGTTCTCTGCGTCTATACCCTTTCTTGAAAGTCTACAAAGTATTTCAGTTATCAGTTCCTGTCTTCTAACTTCATACTTTCGGGGGAAATCTATTACACATAAAAAATACTCACTTTGATAGTGTCGCAAGTATCGTCATTACAAAGGTCGCAAGTGTCACATTTTTCTCACAAGGTCGCAAGTATCGCAAGTGTCAGGGAATCATATTTCCATGATGCCTATGTCGTGCCTATAACGACATGAGAAGGACACTTGAAACACCTCAAACATTTGATTTGGAAGAGGAGAAATGAGTCTGTAGGCTTACAAACCTTTTGCCATCTGAAAGAACCTCAAAAACTAGCTTTTGAAGGAGAGCGCTCCCCTATACCTCTTCTGGGAGCACCGACGCTCCCCCTTACACTGTCAGGGAGCGTTATAAAGCTCCTCTGGCCCTTTTGAGGGAGTTCTATGGATTTTGAAAGCATTGGATCCCCCCTAAAGCCTACTAGGGAGCGCTACAACACTCTGATGGTCCTTTTGAGGGAGCGCTACCTATTCTGGGAAGTAGTTAAGTTGTTGAGATGAATGGGGGAAGGATATTTTCATTTTTGGAAGGCAGTTGGATATATCCTCAACTGAAGGAGGCAAATCCTCAACTTCCCCAAGGATATCTCAAGTGGTTAAAGCCTCTCCAAGGATATATAAGAAATCTTTCTAATGGTGAAAGAGGACTGGAAAGAGAGAATCACACCAAACTTATTATCTCATAAGTGGTGCTGGAACAGAGATATTTTGGAAGCAAGAGACCTATGATCTCATAGGGAGAAATCAGTGAAGCTGTCATCAGTAGGATCATGGATCTTTTGAGCAAGGGGAAGACAAGGAGGACTTGATGAAACTTCTACAACTCATCCATGGCTGTAAGCAATGTTTTGTCCTCATTAATATAATTTTCTTGGACTGTTTCTTTCTGGTTTGTGTCTGATTTTACATGAACTTATCTTTGATAGATATATCTGTTTTCAAGCTAATATCAATAGAGTAGGAAGTGGTCGTACTTCATTTGTCTACAGGACTCAACGAGGAGCGAGAGTTTGGAGATCGATTTGGAGCGTGCAGGGACAAACATCGATAAAAAGGTACTGCTATTCTCCTTCCTTCTCATGTGTTAGTTTGTATAGATTTGAAAGGAATTCAGTGTCCACGTTAAGCACTTTCTATCTTAGAGTTAGGGTCTAGCTCTTTGAGGCAATCTACCTGTCCGCAAGAAGATTTTCCTACAACATTGACAATGGCTATTCAAAACACATGACAGGTGATGAAGACATGTTTCTTACATTAAGAAAGGAAATAGATGGAATAGTCTCTTTTGGAAATGATGACTCGGCTAGAATCATTGGAAAAGGCACAGTCATAATTGGAAATAAGAATACCAAGGAAGAAAATGTTCTACTAGTGGAAGATATGAAACATAATATTCTAAGTGTATTTCAAATGTGTGACCAAGGTCATAAACTTATGTTTGATTCACATAAGTGCGAGATAAGAAAAGGAGGTTCAGGAAAATTGAATGGAACAACTGCAAGAACTTCAAGCAACATATATGTATTAAGTGAAATTGGAAATGAAAAGTGTTTCCTAGGAAAGGAATATGAAGGTTGGCTATGGCACAGAAGAATGGGTCACATAAACTTCAATAAACTCATCAAATTCAACAAAAGAGAAGTAGTGAGAGAAATTCCCCAGATCATGAAACCAACCAACACATTATGCAAGCATTGTCAACAAGGAAAGAAAACAAAGACCAGGTTTAAATCAAAGTAATACTCAACGACAAGACCACTGGAAATTGTGCATATTTATCTAGTTGGACCAACTAGAAAAAAGGGTTTAAAAGGTGATAAATACTTTATGTTATTAATTGATGATTATACAAGAATGACTGTAGTTTTCTTTCTGGGGAATAATTTAGAAGCATTTGAAAAATTCAAGGTTTACAAGGAAATGGTTGAAAATGAAATGGATTCAAAAATCAAATGTTTGATATCTAATAATGGAGGAGATTTTACTTCAAAGGAATTTATGGATTTTTGCAGAAAGCATGGAATAAAAAGGAAATTCTTTGTTTCTAGGACACCTCAACAGAATGGAGTTGTTGAAAGAGAGAACATGACAGTACAGGAAATGGATTAAACAATGTTAATGGATTCTAAATTGTCATATGTATTTTGGACACATGCAATACATACAACAATTCACATTCAAAATGGAGTAATGCTAAAAAAAAAAGTGATAAAACTCCCTACGAGCTATGAAAAGGAAGACCAACAAATGTGAAGCACTTCAGAGTGTTCGAAAGAAAATGCTACATCAAAAGAGAATATGGAAGAATGGGAAAGTTTGACTCTTGTGTTGACAAAGGCATACTTGTCGATTATTCAAGTACAAGGAAAGCATACAAGTGTTACAATCTAAGGCTCAATTAAGTTGTGGAAAGCATCAATGTAATAATTGATCAAACAGGTGGACGAAAATTAAAGGAAGAAGAAAAGGAATCAGAGGAACAGGTTTACGAAGAAGAAGCAAATGATGAAGAAGCAGCATAAGGGGAACATGAATAAGATCAAGTAGAAGTAGAAGAGGAAGTTCAACAAGTGCCTCCGAATACACCTAGCAAACGAGTGTAGATGAATCATCCTTCAGATCATATTATCATAAACAAGGATGCAAGAGTTGAGACTATAAGAAGAATTCATTCACTAGAACAACTTCACCTGGAACTCTTATCTATGATTGAACCAAATTTTTTTGAAGAGGCCAACAAGGATGAATTCTAGAAAAAGGCCATGAATGAATAATTGGATCAAATAGAGAAGAATGAAACTTCAGAATTGGTTCCAAGACCAAGATATAAGAATGAGATTGGAAAAAAGAGGGTTTTCAGAAATAAATTGAATGAAGATGGACATGTTACAAGGAACAAAGGTAGATTGGTATGTAAAGGATACACACATGTTGAAGGGATTGACCTTGAAGAAAAATTTTCCCCAGTTGCTAGAATGGAAGCAAGTCGATTGATCTTAGCTTATGAATTCTCCGAGAATATTAAAGTGTATCATATGGATGTGCAATTAGCCTTTCTGAATGGGGAACTTGAAGAGGAAGTCTTCATTGAACAACCATAAGGGTTTCAACTTACAGAGAACGAATATTATGTGTGCAAGTTGAAGAAGGCCTTGCATGGTCTAAAACATGCTCTTAGAGCATGGTACTCTAGATTCCATAGATATCTACAGTAGGTAGGATTTAGAGAATGAAGCACAATCAACAACCTTTATAACAAGGTAACTTAAGAAAGTATTTTCTTAATTGAAGTTTATGTTGATGATATTACGTTTGGAAGTGATGATGACAGGTTAAGTTAGAAATTTGCAAAGGATATGAAGAATGAATTTGAAATTCCATTACTTGGAGAACTATCCTTCTTTCTGGGTCTTTAGATATGTCAAAGAAACAAAGGCATTTTTATTTCTCAAACTAAGTATATTAGAGAAATGATAAAGAGGTTTGAAATGGATGATTGCAAACCAGTTAACACTCCAATCAAAACTAGTTGCAAGTTGAGAAAATATGATGATTCAAGGTCTACATACTAGAGGTAGTACAGGTCAATGATTGGTAGATTCTATATGTGACTGCATCTAGACTAGATGTAATGTAGGTAGTTGGAAAAGTGGCACGATTTCAAGAAGCACCAAAGGAATCACATGTCTTAGCAGTGAAGAGTATTTTCATATATCTCAAGGGAACATAAGAGTTTGGATTATGGTATCCAAAAGGGAAGGATATATCACTTATTTTCTACAAAGATGTAGATTGGTAAGGTTTCATTGATGACCGACGAAGCACAAATGGAGCGGAATTGTACTTGGGTGAGTGTTTGGTATCTTGGATAAGAAAGAAACAATCATCAGTATCATTGTCTACAACTAAAAAAAAGTATATTGCAGCAACAACATGCTATACACAGGTTCTATGGATGAAACAAACTTTGACAGATATACACGTTGAGTATGATCAGCCCATTCCTATATATTGTGATAATACAAGCACTACCAGTATCTCAAAGAATCCAGTGATGAACTCCAAGATGAATAACATTACAATCAAGTATCACTTTCTATGAGAATAGGTTGCAGATAAGAACATCATAGTTGAATAGTGGGGACAAAGGAATAGGTTGTAGATATCTTCACAAAACTACTTCCAAGGGAAGCCTTTGAGTATCTTCGAAACAGACTCAGAGTAATTTCTAATCCCAAATGAATGTTTTTGAAATCTTATCTTATATGTATTAGATTTACATGAGGAAGCACCATATAAAGGACAGTTCAAGTTGAGGGAATAGGTTTAGAAAGATTTCAATCAGGGGGAGCATCCCCAAGGAAGGTTTAGTAAGGGGGAGCATTCGAAGACAGGAATTTACCGTTGTCATCTATGTCAAAGGAGGAGAGATTCACTAGATTCATGTCAGAGACTTAGATGCTTGGAAACATAGCACAGAGGCATGGTTTCAGGGGAAGAATATATGACTTTAGAGTTGCATCAAAGTGTTGCCATCAATGCCAAAGAGGGAGATTTTTTATTAAATGGGTTGGTTGTCATTGATTTCAACCCTTGAAGCAAGTCTGGTAGAAAAATCTGGTAGGTCCAACAGTATCTTTAAGGGACTTCAGTTTGATTGATGTATAATGGTATGCAATTTAATATATTTGCAGGTAATACTATTCTAGATGGATAGTACATGTCATGCCATTTCTGGTGTAACACCCCAAGACCCAGCCCAAGTTATAAATGYGAATGTAAATATGTTTTATAGGCTAGTGAGCCAGGTTGTTATAGGCCATAAGGATTATGTGATTATTAGGCCAGAGAGCCTAGATGCTAAAGKCCAGTGAGCCTATTTTTATATATGTAAACACTCATATCATTAATAAAATACARCATTTCATGTAGACCAACCACGATAAAGAGTATGGGGGACTAAACTCCACTAGGAAGGGAAAGGGGGGGCTAAGAGCCTAGGAAAGGGGTTAATATAGAGGGACTATCTCCAAGGGAATATTATAATATTATTCCTAAAAAACTAATCTATGGACATAAACTATGTTATCCTAAGTTCCTATGGGAAGGGAATGAATTACAAGTGGATCCCATGAAGCTTCATGAAGACAGGTGTCTAATTTGGGACATACATACAAAGAACTTGGGGCTTGGTGCATGATAAGTCATTATTTCGATTCACGCTCTTAGCCATTGGATTAAGCCATGCACTTCATGACTCAAACTCTCCATTCCATCACACATGCCTTGAGAAGTATCTCGTACTTTCTGTTAGGAGAAAGACCCTGTACATTACCTAAAGGGTGTTGCTACCATCACCTCTACATTACCCTGAAATTTGTTGCTTTTATTGTTTGTCTTCTTAAGTTTGATATATAATTATACAGATGAAATTATTGTTTTTAAGTGGCATGAACCAACCTTGGTGGTTGGATATGTTACAAATTGGTAACAGAGCTCCAGTTTTCAACATTGAGCCTATATGAGCCATGTAAGTGGAAATTGAAGCAAACTTCTCATAGAGAATCGTTGTCAAAATGGCCAAACTTTGATTTAGAGAGAGTCCATGAGTGACAGGAAGGATCTGAGAGCACACCTTAACTATGTTTGAAATATCAGGAGGTGTAGCGGTTCGGGAAACCACAATGGTCGTTGTTTTGGGCCACGATATTTGACCTGGGATGTTATATCTATTTGGAAAGGTCTGAACCCTTCACAGTCGTCGGATATGGAGAAGGTGCAAGGAGATTAAACCAACAAGTCCCTTGGACTTTTTTGCTTCGATAGCTTTAAGTATTTTATGAAAAGGAGGTAAAATCCCCGAAAGCTATGAAGTCCCGTAGTGAATCTACATTGTAGATCACTTAGAGGAGTACCTAACCATTGGATTTGGCCAAGGACAAAGTTGGGTTGCTGGAACAAGCACATATCAAGAGGTGAAGCACTTTGGAGAAGATCAGATTCCAATTGTTATATATGCATGCAAGCGATTGTGATTTGTAGATCTCATGATAGTTTGGAGGTTTGGCACTCCGGGAGAAATTAGTCCTTAAGATGCTAGGAAGAAAATATCTCGAAGTCCCAAACTTCGAAGTAAATCTAGACCATTTGTGTTTGGGGACACGTGTCCACAGATTAGTAATTATTCCCTAATTCGACGTTTGAGAAATTTTTAGTGTTTTTTTTAGAGTTCCCCGAAGCCCCGAAGCTTTGAATTATCGAAGTAAATCAAAACGGTCTGTTGTCGGGGGCACGTTTGTGCATATTATCAAGTATTCATCCTTCGAGAGGATTGTGGGAGAAATTTGTTTTGGTGCGAAAAGTTTCAAATTATTGGAGCGTCGGAGTCTCGAAGCTTCGAGGAACACTTGTTCTGGAGTTCCAAAACTTGGATTTCAGGAGTTTTTAAGTTTATAGATGAAGAAAATTTTGAAGACCGAATTTTCGAAGCTCTGGAGCCCCAACGCTCTAGATAGCGTATTTTCAGTAGTTCGCCAATTCGACGTTCGGGTGTTTTGAAGTGTGATGGTGTGGAATCCTCTGAATCTTGGAGTCCCGAAGTTCCAAAGTATTGGAGTGACATGAAATGTTTACGTCACCTAGGGTGACGTGAACCCACTTTGTGTGAGACACATGTGATATTGTTGTTGGAAGATTGGTTGTTGTCATTGATGTCAATCCTAGTCATGGGTTTTGGACCGCAAGATTGATAAAGGTATTTGGACATGAAGGACAATACCCATGCATATAAAAAACCCATGAATGGATAGTATACATCATTTTGTTTCTTGTGGTATGTGGCATGTCACGTGGATCCTCATGGTTGAGGAGAAATGAGTTTTTGAAGATGACATGTAGGCCCTGAAGATAATTAAAGAAAAGAATTACAAAATAAGAAGGTGTCAGGTCGGCTCTAATGTTAAAATGAAGTGACATAAATGGTATAAATAAACATCATTAGACATTCATTCTGATACCAGTCGAATTTCAGAGGACATAAGAAGTAAAGAAGGCCGGATTTCAAGGGAGGATGAAGTCTTTTGGTGATGTATTCTAAGGTGTTTCGGGTAAAACAATCATAACTTCTTCATTGAGAATCCAAATGAAGTGGGACAAATTTCATTGGAAAGAGTATGGACTATAGTTTCTTGTGTGTGAGTTTCTGAATCAGATGTTAATTATTGAATGTGGTGCATTATGTGCAAGTTCACTCTCCTGAATAGACCAGAATTGAATAAAGTCTACCATTCTTTCTATAACCACTTTTTGGGGAGCATTCAAGGAGTGAAAATTGGAGGAGTTTTGGAAAATACATTGAGTAATATTATCTATAGGATAAGAGTACTCCAAGAATTGAAGAATTGCATAAATTGAAGAAGTCTCAGGAATCCTTATCAGGTTCTATGTAATGATTGGTTGATGGTGATGATTTAATGTAATGTTTTATTATCTCTCATATATTCTTGGGTGGAAGGAAGGGGCAAGGATGGAGAGTTCAACTCTCTGTTGATATTGGAGGATTGTATATTCCTCTTGGAGGTTTATCCCTCCCTTTACATTTGGAAGTTGTAGCTACCTTTGGAATTCATTACTTCCCTTGAACAATAACTATTGATTATTTCTGATATATTGTTCATGGTGTATTATGGTGTATTGGTGTAGCTCTTATACTATTGTTCATTGCTCATTGGATATAGTTGAATGGTTTAAGTATAAGTTGAAAAAGGTTTTAAATTGTACTTGATACTGATTCACCCCCCTCTCCGTATCAACAATTGGTATCAGAGAGGGTTACCTTCAATATAGTTTAACCACTGGAAGGAAGATCCTAAGAAGAAATGGAAGACAAAATTCCAAATGGGATTCCACCATTTGATGGAAGAAATTTTGAATACTGGAGTAATAGAATGGAAACTTACGTGAAATCTCTTAGGGTAGATGTTTGGTTCTCAGTTTCTTTAGGATATAATGCTTTGAAGAAACCAAAGACTGCAGCTCAGAAGGAAGCAAAAAGGAAGAACAAAGTGGCAATAGATACCATCCTGGATGGATTGACAGATTCAGTGAAATCCAAGGTGGGATCATGTTCATCATCAAAAGAGATTTGGGACAAGCTACAAGACCTTTATGTAATGGAAGACACAGAATAAGAAGAAGAAGAAGTTGAAGCAAATTACAACATCTCAGATTTCAAAGAAGAAAATAGAGGTCAATTATTTTTCTTTAATTGTGAAGGAGTAGGTCATGTTGAATTTGAATGTCCCCATCCAAGGATTGAAAGAAATGACAATGAAGAAAAAATCATTCAACAAGAAGATGAGAATCTTTAAAAATTAAAGCATGTTGAGATTGAAAATAGCAAGCTCAAAGACATGCAAAGAAAACTAAGAAGTGAATTGGGTAGTTGTGAAAGGACGGTTGTAATCTTAAAGAAACAATTAGAAGACTTTGATAAACTAAGAGAAGAAACCATTTCCTTGAAAACTCTACTCGAAGAAGAAAGAAGAATAGGAGAAGTAAGGAATGTCCAAATGATGAAGAAAGAATAAGATTGTGAGAAACTTGAACAAGAAGTTGTCTCATTGAGGAAGAGCTTAAGAAACTCTCAAGTGCCAAAATACTTAACACATCTTGGATGCATGGGTGAAACTTCATACAAAGAAGATGAAAATACCAACAAAAAGGTTGAAGAAAGAGCTACACAGATAGTTGATGAGAAGTGGACCAGGATACCAGAAAGAAGGAATGATCACAAAAGAGATGAATATCCAAGAAGACCTCCTACCTTCAGGAATCAAAGAAGCTTCAATTAGTATGAAGGAAACTACAGAAGAATAGATCATGAACCCAGATGGACTACATCACAAAGAATCCCACTTACTCCAAGGTATCAA
>SNQJ01S0006353.1:256271-282956 GCA_010110895.2 Picea sitchensis
CCTAAAGCCGACATAATTAAAATAACATTACTAATCTAAATTACAACTAATGGCCTAAAGCCGACATAAATAAAATAGCATTACTAATCTAATATGCCCCAATTAAGGGGTAATGAGCCAATATTAGGGCTTAACATATAAAGCTAAGTAAGAAGTGAGCTAAGATCGACAAGTTACAGAAGGCTTCAGAGGGAACTTCGGAGAAGGAAAATTTGCAAAACTAGAGCTTCGCCAGGATAAAAAAACAACATCACATGGCACTTCACTAGGGTGAAGAAATATAGCCGTTGGGACCAATATAACCATTCGGTCGACCCCCCCGAATGAGTAGAAAGGAACTTATGGTTCTCCACTAGACCATTGGACCATGTTGTAATGGACAGAACAGAGTTAATGAAGGCTTCTTGACCATTGCAAGCAATTTTTTGCCAAGTTATCTATTTATCCCATTGCGCCATGCACCGAGAACACTTTTTCTAACCATGAATCTGAGCCCGCAGACTCGTTGATTTTACCTAGTGATCATTGCGATATTTCCCTCTATCCTATTGCAGTGTCTAAGTTACTCCTCGAACCCAAAGATTTCCAACCTCGAGCGTGTATGTCAGACGAATTTAGCGCTGCATAGAAATTTGTCTAAGAAGTTATGATCGATCTCATGACTGAAAGAGTCATGTCGATGTCTGCAGGTATACAAGATTCATAGACAAGAATGGTTCAAGCCTCTCCGTCGACTGCTCTAGGAGATAGACCATCCCGACTATCAGCAGAAAATAGAACCAAGCATAAAGATGAGCTCGCAAATGAAAAATTGATTCCAACCATATTTCTTAATTACATCCCACCTCTAGCTAGCACGGTGAATCATGATAGTGTGCCAAGAGAATTTGAGTACACCATGGTCATTGCGTACCTCCTGAAGGGGATACGCATAGTTCAAGAAGACCAGGACAAGATCACAATACTAAATTTCAGCGACTTCCACCTCAGATATCACAAGATCTATGGTATGCTCGCCCCATACAACTATCTAACCAGAACTAAGGGGAAGAATTCAAATATAATCCCCTAGTTGTGGACGATGAACCTTGCACATTCCACCCTAATGAATGTCATGAAGATTCCACACTTCGAAAGACACCAGGAAGTCAACGCATGTGTCAATATACTACTATTGTTTTACCATGGAGGCTACTTATGGCTAGATTGATGCATTACATTTGACCCAACGTTGATCCACAGGATCACAGGACTGAGTATGCAAGGACCATACCCACAGGACTTTTATCTAAGAAAAGTCGTAGATCGCGCACTCACACAGAAGATCAAGGATACATATGGCGATGTTGAGAAGGGAACAAGAGGCTACAAGGTAGCTTCCATCCATAGTGGTGCATTGCGCCTATCATTTCAACTGATAGCTGGAAAGTTAGTAAGGAATAACCGACCTATGCAGGTCACCGACTTTGTCATTGACCTCGCAGGGAAGTGCGCGAAAGGCCTATAGATGAACTGGGCAAAGTACCTAGTTAACCAATTGGAACTAAATTGTCGAGAAGCATAGGATCAAGGTTATGAATTTCATTTAAGCTAGCTCCTAGTCCTCATTGAATTTGTTTTCTAGGAGATACTGGAAGGAGCGACCTTCCCAGACATCAGGCCATTTGAACCTCTTGCTGTGAAGTTCGCTACCCTATGGTATTCAAATGATATGAAAAACAGTGGCAGTTGAATGTTGTGTTTCATACATAATACCTCCAGCTAAAGAGGGCCATCGAAGTCGATCCTCGCATGACTATGAACACTTTACAAAGGTTCCGACCCTTGATGAGGTTCAACATAGATTGACACTTCATCTACATTACAGCGTGATCATATGAACATCAAGAGAATATCTAGTCATATTATAAGCTTACAGAAGAAGACATTGAAGAATAACTAAGGAATGGTCTGATGAACTCCTTATCCCCACCAACCCTGCAGAGTTATATGATCTTGACAGCCCAGAGGACACTCATAAAGAACAGAATCCACCTGGAACCAGCAAACAGAAGAAGACTGAGGAGGTCCAAAACTTAAGAAAGACCTCAGGAAAGACTCCTTTAGTGTCACCTGACCAAGGGGGTGATGACGAAGTAGGAGCTTAAAAGAAGCCCATAGAAGTAACACCACCCAGAGAAAAGGTTGACCCCTTGAAGAAGAGGAAGGTTCCCCCCTGAAACCTTCTTCCTGGAAGAAATCGAAATCCACCATGACCAAGATGCAGACTATCCTCACCTCCGATGATTTTGACTTCATCATAGAAGCCCTAAACGACGCTTCACTGGAAATAACAGAGAAAAAGGAGAGAAGCAGGAGGAAATGTATAATAGAATTGAAATCAAACTCTGAGGGGTACAACAGGCCCTTCTTTCCATCCATGTAGTCTCCACTGCATCCCTACCATCGGGAGAAATAGAGTTGGGAGATGAGCCAGCCCAAATCCACCGACTAGATGAAACAGTTGAAGCTCACCTTCAACGAGCAAAAGAATAAATAGAACAAGCCACCCAGGCCTTGACGCAATGAAAGGAGTACTTGTAGAGCAGCGCCAAGCTGCAGAATAGGAAAAGATTGCTCTCCAAGAAAATTTTGATGAAGAAAAAACACAGATATAGCAAGGAAAAGAACAATTGCTCATGGATCAACTCGAACTGAAAGAAGCAGTCCGCAGAGAACTTCACTCCATGACATTCGTAGAAATAAAGGTAGAGGACCGAGTCACACATCAAGTAGAGAATCTCACAGAATCTATCCAGTAGCTACAACAATGCATAGCAGACTTAGAGCTTCGCGCAATGCCCAAGACTCCATAGGATGTAAGGGATCAAAGAGAAGTAGTTTCTCAAAGCGCAGTTGAGAGAATAAAATTTGTTGCTATGGAATGTAAGAAACTTACTGATCACAGTTCCCAAACTTATGAGCAACTCACTGAGAATACGGAATTGAAGGCATTGGAGTCGCATCTCCAAGAAGTGAAGTATCAAGCCGACACAATACAAGTGTACTTGAAGCCCCTATCGGTTGTGGAAAGAATGAAGCGTTCCCAAGAGAAACACACTACTCAGCAACAGATCCACACTATATAGAGTAGAGTTATGGAAGTAACTCAGACGCTCCAACCTGTACAAGATAAGTCTTACCAATTGTTCACAGAGGTCAAAGGCCAAGAAGAAGAACTGGAGCAGGTTGTCACTATAGTTGAACAACACCTGGTAGGACCTGTGAATGAGGTAGTCATCCAAGAGTTCACTGCATAAGAGACCATGGCACAACAACAAGTCAAAGTAGCTCGAGTCAAGCTTGAGGATTTTGAAGAATAATTACCCAGATGAGAGTGACTCGAGACGAGTCACAGGTGAGTGTTGGGGGCCTGTTGGCCCTTGACCAATTTTGGGAGATCCTTGGTCAAGTTTGACCTATTTTGGGACTTTGATAGCCTTTTGAAGGAGAAGCACAAGATGAAGCAGAGATCGTGAGATCTCGACCCCTTTTTGGGTCCTTTTTGGGATTTGGGATTATGTAACAGGTATGGAGTGTCGGCCCATGGGTTTACCCATGTTTAGGCCTATTTTTTAAAGTATAAATAGATATCTAAGAAATGTAAGAATAGTGTAGTTACGAATAGATAAGTGCTAAATCTATGTGATTGAGGGTTTGTAAGTGCTCTGTGCATACTGTGTAAGACTTGCAGAGCTATGTGCAAGTAATTGTAATAAGGCTTGGTGCTTTACCCTAGCTCGAAGAAGGAGGATCCGGTGAAGTGTGCGCAAATATCCTGTCTTCTATGGAGTAGGATTTTGAATCTATGTGCCTGTAAGAATCTAGACAGAGATAATAAAGAAGAAGCGTTGGTGGGCATAGCCCCAGGGTGGGGGTGAACCACGTATATGTTGTGTTTCTCTACTTTGTGCAATCTGTTGATGTGTTTATGTATTTACTTTCTAAGTGCTTTGATATAGATAGATAGATCTATTTATGCTTTGTGCTAATGATTTATATGGATGTTAGATCTGACTTATATGAATGTGGTAGTGCCTAAATCTATTAGATCTAACCTACTTCTCTATGATAAGTGCTTAGATACATCAGATATGAATGAATGATGCGATGCTATGTTTTATCTGCAAAGTAGATAGTGATTAAATATCGATGAACTATCGATGCTAAGTGCTATGTTAAGTATTAAAATCATAGATCGGTGTCCCAGCTAAGGTTGCAGACACCTGATTCTTGCAACCACCCCTGCCTCTACCTCGGGTGAGACTTCATTTGCTTCGCAGGTGTAGCCGAAAGGGCCAGTATTTAGCGTTTTGTTGGTGCATTGTTGCAGCGTTGAACCCTGGGTCTTCCCCTGTGCCAACAAGCCAAGATTGAAGAATGTTAAGATATGAATCTAGGTGCAGCCATAAAGTTTTGGGAATCCACTACAGGAAATCCACTCATGTTAATCAAAGAGATCAATGGGATTTGTGTATAAGAGTTGATCATGTAGTGAATGAAGTAGTGAAATTCCATTCACTGTAAATGATGCCAATGTACAGATAAGGAAGTAGCATGTGGGCATATCTTCTCTAAATGATTGATAGGTTAAAATGTTTATTTTCTAACAAAGAGAAAAAAGGAGTATATTTGGAGATAAGATGTAACATATCCAAGGATGAGTCCTACAGTTTGGAGATAGCACCTCCATTATTTCTATTAGAGTGTATAGTGGAAGCATGGTATGAAGGGCATCGATATTGCATGGAAGATGTTGATTATGCAAGTTAGGTTGAAATCATATGGGTCCAGACAGGAGGAAGTAATGGTTCATTAAGAAAATCCAAGTACTAATATGTTCAGTCAAGGAAAGGCTAAATTGATTTGCTTCAAGAAATAAATTTGTGTTAAATATCCAAGGTTAATCAGAGAGAATGACTCGAAATATAATTTGGTCACGTAAGAGTTGGATCAGAGAGATCTAAGTAATAGTGGAATGATGAAAATTAATATCAACATAATATATGGTAACAAGTATCCAAAGTAGATAAGAAAGATTCCAGGATGGAGTCAAGTCTTTGAACATATTAAGATAATGGAAGAAGAAATCATGAGTTAGATATCAAACTAATAGAGATGCATGACAACACTCCAGATAGGACAACAAAAATAGTAGAGGACTGTTCATGCATTCCAAAAGTGTTGAAGGTATTTCCACAATAGCATGGAGATATCAAGTCAAAAAGAACCTAAAAATGAAACAAATTTCTAAAGAGAAATCAATAAGGAACCATGAATAAGAAAATGGTTCTACGATCAGTATAGAATGAAAAAGAGATGGTAGGTGACAAGAATCCATCTCAAGTGGAATAGAGACATGATTGAAATTGCCGAAGGATGGAATTATCTCTGGAAATTATGATGACAATTAAAAGAAATGTTAATTACTTCCAGTTCATTCTATGTAGCTGGAGAAGGACCTATATGTGCATCCTTATAGTATGCTAGAGATTGGCTACGCAAGTCAAGTTTGAGGCTAGGTGGCTAAGAAAGAGAAGATAATGGTGCAAGAAACCTCAAGTATTAAAGTATTCATCCATGAAAGGGATGAAGTAGTTCAGTCCCGAAAAATAAATGGATGTTGAAGAACCAAAGTCTATAAGAGAACATGATTGGAATTATAACTTGTCCAAGTGTGAGTTGGGTTAGATGGATCTAGGAAATAAATGAACATCGAAGGTTAATATCATCATAGTATTTGACTATAAATGAAAAGGTAGCCAAGAGTGATTTGTCTAGAAAGTGCTCAGGGAAGAAATAATCATATACAGTGATTATAGTGAGAGCATAAGAAGATTCAGGAATCCAAGAAGAATTGAAGAGTTCTAGGAACAACCAAGAAAAGTGATCTAGGGAGAAAGAAGTTGTTTCAATTACTGTAGCAACAATTATGTTATGGATTGATGGACAAACATACATAGAAAGAGATAATTCTTGCATGTTTACAAGTGATGCTACTGATGTTCCTACATATGGAAGGAAGGAACATAAAGCTGAAGTGTTGATTATAAGACTAATTAAAGAGGAATGGGAGCTTCTATTGTCATCAGCTAATCAGGTAGCATCAAAATCATTTAATGAAAGCTATGCGGGTATGATTTTTATTTACTCTTATTTCATAATTCATGAAGGGAATTTAGGTAAGAATTTCCTCAACTACAGTTATTTTATAAAATCACATTATTGTAATATTTGAATGCATTAATGGGAATAAGATACCACTAGGTGTGGTAAAGGCCGGATGCCTATAATAATTATCAAAGCTTCTTATCTTTTGAATTCACACATCGGCATAGTAGCAATTCATGTTAATTTGGTTATGAGGTGATAACCGAAGCAATAAAGGGTATGAACTTGTTATAGGAATGGATGCCAGAAAGGATAGTGATGTATGAGACCATGACATGGTTGGTTATGGAAAGGCTACGTACCACACAAATATCCATTGAACTTCCTACTTCTAAATAATACTTGGAATGCAACCTTTTTTCTAACACTAATGAACACCACATAATTATATTCTTGGTGTAGTGTTCGGGTCGAAAAGGAAGGCATCCAAATAATTGAGAAGACAATAGGAAGTATATGCAGAATGTGTCAAGGAATTGGCCAGATTTCCAATTAACAATGGTGAGATACATGAATTAGATATAGAGCATTCTAAAAATCAATGCAAAGGTGCATTGAATATATATGCATTGAGAGTTTCACTCATGCATAGTAAGTGGTAGAGTTTCACTCATGTAGGATAGAATTGTATACTTAAATGCATTGTTGAATACGTTTTGTGAGTGCATGCATATATGTTATTGAATGGAAATAATTATACTAATGATTGAAATGTTACAAACTCATGGCATTGAGAATGTTTCAAGAGTTATTAGGACTTTGCAACAAGAAAGTTGCAAGTCAAGTAGTCACATGAGCATTGACTACATGAAATTTTCTGTTCAGAAAATAGAGTAATGGATTTATTGATATTAATTGTGAATAGGCATATGCATAGAATGATAATTCATTCTATTTAATATATTGTTTGATAGTGTGATTGAATTGTTAAGTATAGACAATTGTAAGATCACTTCGGAAGGTTTTGGTACATATTGCAATGAAAGTATGATGTACAGGAAATACTGAAAATATGTTGGTTGAATGCAAGATGGAAGCATTGCAGGAAAAGTGGTATTCAGTATGGTGTTGCTGAAATCCATAAGAAATACTGCATCCTACTATTGCAACAACTATGAAAAATTATGAGATAGAATTACATATTTTGGGGAAAAGTTGAATTCCTTATAAAATAAGTTTTTGTTTTTAAATCAATTTTTATAATGATCTCTCATGATAAATTCATGTGTGATGAAGATGAGATAATATTGATTAAAGTTGGAAAGCTTGGGAAGAACAATTATTGTTGGAGACACTGAAGCCCTATAAATGTAGAACCTTGGTAGGGTTCTATTAATGAGTTGGTGCTATCCTTGTGTGTGAAAACCTTGTCAATATGGATCATTGAAGGATTGTGTAGAAGTGAAGGGATACCCGAGCCTGAAAGGGTGAGTGCAAAAAGGAAGAGGAAACTCTAGAGTTCTTATGCCATGGTAGTTGTCATAACGAGGGTGTTTCAAATGGAACAGTGAGATGAGTTCTTTCCTAAAGCATCTCTATGGAATAGAGAAAATGATTTCCAGCTACAGTATGAATACAAGAATTGGTGCTTGAAAGCAAAGCACCAGGTGGATAACAAGCTTCCAATAGAAAAGGCTTGGAGATTTTTGAAGAATTTTGAATTATACATGGTATATAATGCACTAAGGACAATCCATAAACATGGGGAGGGGAATGAAACACCCCAAGACTGAGCCCCATTTTTAAATGTGAATGTAAATATGTTTTATAGGATTGTGAGCTAGGTTTTTATAGGATAGAAGGCTTATGTGATTATTAGGCCAGAGAGCCTAGATGCTAAAGGCCAGTGAGCCTATTTTTATATATGTAAACACTCATATCATTAATAAAATACATCGTTGCATGTAGACCAACCACGATAAATAGTATGGGGGAATAAACTCCACTAGTAAGGGAAAGGGGGGGGGGCTAAGAGCCTAGGAAAGGGGCTAAGCTAGAGGGCTTATCTCAAGGGAATACTATAATATTATTCCTAATATACTAAGTTGTGGACATAACCTATGTTATCTAAGTTCCTATGGGAAGGGAATGAATTAAAAGTGCATCCCATGAAGCTTCATGAAGAGAAGTGTACAATTTGGGACATGCATACAAAGGACTTGGGGCTTGGTGCATGAACAATCATTCTTCCCATTCACACACTTGGCCACTGGATTCATCCATGCACTCCATGNGGGGGGGGGGCTAAGAGCCTAGGAAAGGGGCTAAGCTAGAGGGCTTATCTCAAGGGAATACTATAATATTATTCCTAATATACTAAGTTGTGGACATAACCTATGTTATCTAAGTTCCTATGGGAAGGGAACGAATTAAAAGTGCATCCCATGAAGCTTCATGAAGAGAAGTGTACAATTTGGGACATGCATACAAAGGACTTGGGGCTTGGTGCATGAACAATCATTCTTCCCATTCACACACTTGGCCACTGGATTCATCCATGCACTCCATGACTCAACCTCCATTCCATCACGCACTCCTTGAGAAGGATCACATACTTCCTGTTAGGAGCAATTCCCTGTACCTTACCTAAAGGCCGCTACTCCCATCACCTGTATGTTACCTTTAACTCTATTGATGCTATTCACCTGTACTTTCCTATCACTATCAGTGCACCTATTCCATACTCGAATTCATTTTATGACTTCACATGAGCTGATACCTGGTTGAATTAAGAGATAGACTGAAGAAGCGGGTTTTCAAGCCTGTGGGATTGAAGAGGCAGGTTTCCAGGCCCATGGAATTGAAGAGGTAGGTTGTTAGGCTCATGGATTGTACATATGGGTTGTGAGGCTCGTGAGCAACTCTCTCCAGGTGAGAGAATTGTTGGGAATTGATTTCCTGAGGGAGCCCAACTACAACTACAGTGCTATGAGACTTCTTGTCTGGCCTGATGTTGAAGCCGTGGAAGGGAAGTGGTGCAGCTGAAGGACTATTGAGAAGAGAAGGAGCACACTTCCTGGGGTGGGATAGGACTATGGAGAATGAGAGATTATGAGTTGTTAGTTTGAGTAGGAACTTGATGGATTTGTTCCTGCTGTCTGAGATACATCAGTCTAGCTAGGAGTCCCTTTACTTGGGTGCAGTTTAGTCCCAGCTCGGGGGTGACCCACTGCTAAGAGTTCTGAGCAGCGTGGTTTAAGGCTCGGAGGATCGTGGAAGGTCTTCATGCATTTGGTGGTCTTTTATCTAAGACAAGTATCAATTGTGTTTATGTTTATGGGTTTTTCCTATGTATGTTGCATGTATATGTTTACTTTTATTTTCACATGAATCTCTATATTTGCAGAATATAAGTGTCTTATTAAGTTTTATATATATTTATACATATGAAATTATTATTTTTAAGTGGCATGATGCAACCTAGGTGGCTGGGTATGTTACATCAGGTGATATGTGGAACACCACATAACTCCTCACGATTAGAGAGTTATGGCCTTGTGAAGTTGGAGAACCATCATAACTTATCTAGAAGGTCAAATAAATCAAATTTATTCTAGAAGCTCCTAGAATAAGTTGACTAGTCAAGTGAGTAAAACTAGGAGTTAATCATCGGTTAAGTTGTTGCAATAAGAAAATATTTAAAAATAAGTTAGTTGCAACTAGAAGTGGAGAATTCACTATTTGTAGCAAAGTGGGTTAGAAGTGGACAAGTGGTTAGAAGTGGGTTAGCCCTAAAAGAAGGAAATTGGGTTAAGTTGGTTAGAAGGTAACCCCTTGAGGAAGCTACATGGAAGTATAAATAAGAGAGCAAGGCTCTCCTATTTTCACCTATTGAGCACATTGAATATATATTAGCATGTAAGGTTTATTGTAGGTACTCATTAGTATATCTGAAGTTGCGCAAGTTTGAGGTAGCATGAATGGATGACGAAACAAGTTTCAGAATTACAAAAAATACCGAGAAAAAAAATTATGTTATGAGGCATACGTGGGCTAACAGTACGATAGGGTGCATACATAAGCGAGCTAACAATATAATAGGGTGTGTATGTATGCAGGATGGTAGTACAATAGGGTGCATACGTGAGGTTAAATCCATAGAAACTTTAGAATATGAAGATGTCAAGTCTCTATATTCCGAGAGAAAGCTCCTAGGAAGGTCTACATTGATGAGGTACATCAGATCTATCCATTGGTTCAAAAGGTATGTCTTATTTCTATGAGTAGTTGGATTTTGTTGTATACATGAGAAATGTTTATGGGGGTTTGAGGATTTTCCCTAGATATATTATTGGTTGCATGGGACCTTCTGTATAAGTCATATCGACATAATATAGTGCTGGTATAATCAATATTTATCATTGATATATCTTGTTATTGTTGAGGCACATATTGTATTTCTTGACATATGGTCAAGGGTTCTTGTGATACATGGTTGAGAGCTTGTATTTGATAAGTGGTTGATTTATTGAGAGGTTGAACATAAGAAAGGGTTTAAAGTCTAGTTCATGTGAGGGTTATTATACTTGTTCATGATTACACACACTTATATGACACATGACTAGAGAGAGATATAGATACTTTGGGCAAATGATATGTGTGAGGATGTATGCATAAGGTACAGTTATAGTTTGGGCACAATGACAGGTTGCAGGTTGATGTAAAAGAGGCTGCAGAGGGTCATAATTTTTCAGAAGAGAGAAAACCCTAGTTTTTGGTAGGCATACCCAGGCTGCATAACAGATAGGTTGTGTACATACATGGGTTGTAGTATAGATAGGGAACATACATACACATGTTGCAGAGTAGACATGTCACGTATCTTTGGTTTTGGTACAGACTCAGTTCAGGTACAATTTGATTACAGGGTAGTGGTACAGGTTGGTATAGGTTTACAGTGGTATATCTCACAGTGACAGTGTGGTTGTGGTTTCTTCATTTGACACTTATATTTCAAGGAAGTTGGATGGGGAAAGGATAGGTAGTTGTAGCCACCTTTCAGTTGTAGCTAGAGAACATAGGGGGTTGTAGCCTCCTTCTGGTTGTAGCCAAAGAATTGTGAAGTTGTATCTTCCCTCAGGTTGTAGCCTGAAAATATAGGGGGTCGAAGCCTCCTTCTAGTTGCAACTGGAGAACAAAGGAAGTTGGTGCTTCCAATGAATGTAATTCTTAATGACATATAAGAAAAATCATTGTGAGGTTTTCTCCCACATTGAGTTTCCATGTAAAAATACTGGTGTACTGCGTATGTGAATGATTTTTCATTTGCTCATGGTTTATTTACATTGCACTTATTGATGATAATGCTATATCAATCACAAAGATAAATAAAACTTGCATATTGTGGTTAAAAAATATTAAATTTCCTTATTACTGATTCATCCCCCCTCTCAGTAATCCAACACCATATTCTAACTAAAAATGGATGTGGCAAGTGAATTTAGTGTAATTGTTACACATCAAAAATACTCACTTTGATAGTGTCGCAAGTGTCGTCCTTACAAAGGTCGCAAGTGTCGCATTTTTCTCACAAGTGTCGCAAGTGTCAGGAAAGAATACCGCCATGATGCATATGTCGTGCTTGTAAATGACATGAGAAGGACACTTGAAACACCTCAAAAATTTGATTTGGAAGAGGAGAAATGAGTCATCAATCTTATAAACCTTTTTCCATCTGAAAGCACGCCAAAAGCTGAGTTTTTGGAGGGGAGCGCTCCCCTATACCTCTTCTGGGAGTGCTGGCGCTCCCCATTACACTGTCTGGGAGAACTATAAATCTTCTTTGGACCTTCTGGAGGAGCGCTATTGATTCTAGGAGTGCTGGAACCCCCCTTAAGCTTACTAGGGAGTGATACAGTGCTCTGATGGCCCTTTTGAGGGAGAGTTGCTATTTTGGGTAGTAGTTAAGTTGTTGAGATGAATGGGGGAAGGATACTTTCATTCTTGGAAGGCAGTTGGATTCGAATCCCTAGTCTAGCCATGGTCTTAGGGTAGATCCTCAAATGAAGGAGGAAAATCCTCAACTCACCCCAAATATATCTCAAGTTGTTGAGCCTCTCCAAGGCTATATAAGAGAGATTTATCATGGTGAAAGAGGACTCGAAAAGGAGAATCACACCAAACTTATGATCTCATAAGTGGTGCTGGAACAGAGAGGAATCATAAGCATGAAACCTATGATATCATAGGAAACACATAGTGAACTGGAGGAGATTCATCACTGAAGTTGCTATCATCCAGATCATGTATCTTTTGAGCAAGGGGTAAGCAAGGAGGACTTGACGAAACTGCTACAATTCATCTATGGCTCTAAGCAATGTTTTGTCCTCATTAATATAATTTGCTTGGCTTGTTTCTTTCTACTTCGTGTTTGATCTCACATGAAATTGTCTCTAATAGATAGGTCTATTTTCAATCTAATGTGAGTAGAGTAGGAAGTGGTTGTACTATTGTTTGTCTACAGGGCTTATCGAGGAGCGAAAGATCGGAGCTCAACTCGGAGCGTGCAAGGACAAATGTCGGTAAAAGGTACTTCTTTTCTCCTTCCTCCTCATATACATTAGTACACCTAGATATAAAAGGAATTAAATGACCATGATATGAACTTTCTGTCTTAGAGTTAAGATTCTAGCTCTTTGAGGAGATCTACCTGTCCGCARGGAGATTTTCCTTCAACAGAAACTGGCGACTCCACTAGGGAAGAATCAGAACTTTCTTAGTTTTATTTTTTCCTCATAGAATTTTCCTTAGTCTATGATTGTGTTCAGACCTTGTTCACCCCTTCATATCTGATTGCATTTGCTGATTGACTCTTTACCTCATCACACTCAACTTACCTGTCAAAATTTGATCAAAATTTTGGGTTTTTTGGACTTTTTCTGAGCTTTAGGACTCTAGCACTGCCCTGCCTTGTTAGAAGGGAACCAATGCTCCCTTAAGATGCTATATAGAGTGTTATAATTCCCCGGTGTCCCTTACACCAGAGCACTATCCCTTTTTTGCACAAAATCTCTTCAAAAATTGCATTTTTTGGAGGTCCAAACCCTGTTTTTTCACTTGCTGAGCTGCTTTGTGATTCAATGATTCTTCCATTGATCTTTTACATGATTCATATTGATAAGTAAACACCTTATTGTTCATATTGTATTCCCTTACTCATTATTTTTTAGTTTTTGTTGTTGAGAGCTTGAAAATGATGCGTTGTTTTTTTTTCCTCTCCTATCCAACTGAGCGGGAACTCCAGTGAAGGACATCTGAAGTCTTTGCCTCTTCTCATTTGGTTCTTTGAGGTCATCTTGTCCAATATATTTATCCTTCCTTTTGCATTTTTGGTTTTCTTTCTCTTGTTTGATCGCAAAAAAAAGGGTGTGTTGTTTGTTTGAAATCTGCATATTCTTGTCTGAATCTCCTTGATCCGAAAGGGTAGTTGGCAAGAGAAATTTTCCATTGAATTGATTATCATTCGCATACAAATGAAAAAAGTACAGATTAATGATTAGTTTGCATTTCTGAAATGTTGTAGCATCATATTGGATTTGATTGAGAACAAAATTGATTGAGGGCATTCCTTATCAAGTGTTTGATAGTGAAAACGACTCTTCCTCTTTCCCTTAAATAGGTATTCATTGAANAAGAAAACTGTCAAGTTCCCTTGCATGTTATGTAAAGGTAATCATTACTCTCACCTTTGTCCTCGCATGGACGAGGCTTCTTCTCTTTTGGAAAAACTTCAACTTCCAAAAGGTTATCGTAAGCTTTCCTCTGACCCATCATTTGTTGATGGACTGGTCAATCCGGTTCCATCCCCGGTCAGTCTGGTTGATCAGGTGGTCAATCTAGTTTCCGCCTTGATTGAACCATGAACCCAAGTAGCTGATCCAATCCCATCATCGATCAGCCCCACTCTTCATCAAAAGAGTGACACCAAAGCGGTCGATCCATTTCCACCCATCGACCCCATTCTTCCCTTGGAGAATGAAACTTAAGTGGTCGATCCAGTTTCACCATTGGTCGATCCCATTCCTCAATTGAGGAATTTCAAAGTGACTGATCTAGTCCCTTCCTCTGTTAGTCCCACTCTTCCTCTGAAGAGTGCCAAAGTGGTCGATGTAGTTTTGCCATCAGTCGATCCCATTCCTCCATTGAGAAATGTCAAAGTGATTGATCCAGTCCCTTCCTCGGTCAGTCCCACTCTTCCTCTGAAGAGAGCTAAAGTGGTCTATCCAAGTCCACCATTGGTTGATCTGACCCAATCATCAGTCGATCCTACTCCCCTTCTAGAGAGTAAACCTGGTACTACCCATGTTTTTCTCGTTAATATAGACTCTACCGCGCCGGGGGGCATTCCTCCTTCTCTTGTGAAACCCCCTCCAAGTACTGAAGCCATCCTTTTTGATTGGGGTGTGCTAACTGGACCTCATCTTCCCTCTCACATTCCTTTCCAGATTACAGTACAGGTTCGTGGTCGGGACGTTCCTCAAATGTTGATAGATGAAGGTGCGTCTGTTAGTATTTTGTCTTCTGTTTCTTGGTACGCTTTGGGTTGTCCGCAGCTTGCACTGGTTACACAGAATCTGTTATCTTTTAACAGAAGAACTAATAAACCTTTAGGGATCCTTCCTCAGTTTCCTGTAACTTTGGGAGGGAAAACTATCTTTATCGATGTCATGGTAGTCCGAGACCCCTTGGATTTCGCTTTACTCCTTGGGCCGGATTATGTCTATGCTATGAAATCTCTTGTATCCACCCTTTTCCGTGTGATATCTTTCCCTCGCGATGGAAGAATTGTGACTATTGATCAACTTTCATTCATTGGCCTTGATTGGGTTACCTCCCTAAGTGGTTCTTATATGAAGACAGTATCACCCCCGCCACATGTTAATTATGTGGTGTTGTCTCCCATGACCTCAACTTCTGACGATTTGGATCCGGTAGTTGACATGGTGATTTCTTCGGTAGGATTATTGGAGCCTGATCTCCTTACTCCTATCGCAGCCCTCGACATGTGTTTCTTCTCGAGTGATTATCTTCCATCTAGTGAAGATCTCCTGGAGGCCATGACCATGTTTTATCCATTGACATGGTACCCTTCCTGAGCATTATCCTCTTGGAAGCCATGATCCAGACGATACCACGAGCATAGTTTTTCTTCTCTGTGGCAAGCTCGTTAAAAAATGAAACAGAGGTCTTGAGCATAGTTCTTTTCCTGTGTCAAGCTCGTTAAAAAATGAAACATTCACCTCTCTTGAACCTTCTTTTCATCCACCTTTCTCCTTTTTCTCATCTACTAGAGAAATTGGTGACGACCTTTGAGTCAGTGAATGAATTGAAGCTTGGAGGGCATGTCTCCAGCCTTTGCTAATCTTTCTGGAGTTAAGCCACTAGATTTCAAGATGGGGGCATACTGAGATTAGTCTTTGTTCTTTCTCGTGCTCATAAATACATGCGAATGCATCCAGGTAGACTTTTATCTCTTTTTCAGACCTGTATGGATACATGAAAAAGGAACCCACCGGAGTCTCCTTTAAGCTCTTTTCAGACTCTCTAAGCATGAAAAGATTGTCGAGTGATCTTGCTTCGTTTCCCACTCTTTAATCAGTCTGAAAGGGCATCTTTCAAGTGATAATTTATCTCTTTTTCAGCCTCGCGAGACTAACATTATGAAAAAGGACAACATTGGAGTCATCTTTAAGTCCTTTTCAGACTCTCTAAAGATGAAAAGATTACCGAGCAACCTTGTTCTCTTCATTCTCGTTAAAGTATTTCAAGAAAACATCTGTTGAGCGATAGTTTATATCTTTTTCGGTCTCGTCAGACTACTTTACAAAAAAGGAACTGAGAGAGTTCTCTTTTAAGTGTTTTTCCAGACTCTATAATCATGAAAAACCTTTGAGTTTTCTATCTTTGGACTTGCTAAACAAAACATCGACATGCCCATATGGGATCGAACCCTTACTTCTTCCAGTGCATTTAAACAAAGGAAGAGGAACTTATCGAAGGTGAGTTTTATCGAGCATCTGTTACCCTCCTCGATATCGTTAAATTAAAAAGAGGTACTCGTCTATCTGGATGGGGGAAAAAATTGAAAGAAGCAAGCCAAGCAGTTTTTGAGAACATTACCAAGTAATTCTTAGAGTCACCCTTGAACACGACACTTTGTCTTTTGCACACATTATAATCTGTTGAACCTCTGCACTGAGCCATTCCTTTGAGTTTCTTTCACTCCTCTTGGTCACCTGACGTAAGTCACAACATCCACTGCATCATCAAGATTTGGTCCATGTCATGTTTCTGCTATTGTCTCAGTGTTCAAGGGAAGTATCCACCTCGAGAGTCAGCCATCACAAATATCTTGTCTCAATACCCATGTCAGTCCATGTTCATCTGATCTACCAATTACATATCCATGTTCGTTTCGTGTCGTTGATGGGGGATACATCAAGGCCCTCCTTCAACAAGCCTATTCCCGTCGACTTCAACACATTATCCAAGAATTAGACTTAGAAACCAGTTAGTACTTTGGGACCTACATGCCTCAATGGAAGGATTCTGCACGTCTGATAGTGGGTTTACATCATTGACCTCTGATTGGATGATTCCACGGATGTTCAACTCCATCTCACCCATTCACATTCGTTGGAATGTACTAGAGTACCTTGGGAATCATTGACATTAATGGTGATCTCCCTTGCGCTTGTTAACGGTTTATATCATTGACCAGTAATCAAGTGGTTTCTACCATATTCGACATCAGGACATATATTCACATGGTTAGATTCGTACTACATCAGGATCGGTAAGAATACCCTGGGTTGAGTGATCACTTTGATATGTACTTTTCCCAGGTTGCGAAGGAGTTTCTCTTGAACAATGACACATATACTTTTACATAGATCCACTTTGTATTGGTCGTGGCTATGTCTTTTCATTTCATAGATCCACTGTGTATTCTTTGTGGCTACGATCATTTCAGGTCATGGGAGTATAGATCCACAGTGTATTTTCAGTGGCTATACCTTTTTATCAATACAATTATGGATCTGCAGTGTATTTTATGGCGGCCATATCTTGCAAGTCTTTATCACCCAAGCATAGGTATGCCTGCCTTGGGTTTGAAACATGTCATAATATTTGTTGGATGTTTGTGTGCAGCTTCTGTCAAGTTCTCCACTTCTATACCCTTGCTTGAAAGTCTACAAAGCATTTCAGTTATCAGTTCCTGTCTTCTAACTTCATACTTTGGGGGGCAATCTGTTACACATAAAAAATACTCACTTTGATAGTGTCGCAAGTGTCGTCATTACAAAGGTCGCAGGTGTCGCATTTTTCTCACAAGTGTCGCAAGTGTCAGGAAAGAATATTGCCATGATGCCTATGCCGTGCCTATAAATGACATGAGAAGGACACTTGAAACACCTCAAACATTTGATTTGGAAGAAGAGAAATGAGTCAGCAGGCTTATAAACCTTTTTCCATCTGAAAGCACCCCAAAAACTAAGTTTTTTGAGGGGAGCTCTCCCCTATACCTCTTCTGGGAGTGTCGACGCTCCCCCTTACACTATCTGGGAGTGCTATAAAGCTTATTTGGCCCTTCTGGAGGAGCGCTATTTATTTTAGGAGTGCTGGCACCCTCCTTAAGATTAATGGGGAGTGATACAGCGCTCTGATGGCCCTTTTGAGGGAGTACTACCTATTCTGGGTAGTAGTTAAGTTGTTGAGATGAATGGGGGAAGGATCCTTTCATTCTTGGAAGGCAGTTGGATTCAAATCCCTAGTATAGCCATGGTCTTAGGGAAGTTCCTCAACTGAAGGAGGAAAATCCTCAACTCACCCCAAAGATATCTCAAGTTGTTGAGCCTCTCCAAGGCTATATAAGCGACATTTCTCATGGTGAAAGAGGACTGGAAAAGGAGAATCACACCAAACTTATGATCTTATAAGTGGTACTGGAACAAAGAGTAATCAGAAGCATGAAACCTATGATCTCATAGGAAACACACAATGAACTGGAGGAGAGTCATCAACGAAGTTGCTGTCATCCAGATCATGGATGTTTTGAGCAAGGGGTAGACAAGGAGGACTTGACGAAACTGTTGCAATTCATCTATGGCTGTAAGCAATGTTTTGTCCTCGTCAATATAATTTGCTTGGCCTGTTTCTTTCTAATTCATGTTTGATCTCACATGAACTTGTCTCTAATATATAGGTCTATTTTCAAGCTAATGTTAGTAAAGTAGGAAGTGGTTGTACTATTGTTTGTCTACAGGGCTTATGGAGGAGCGAAAGATCGGAGCTCAACTCGGAGCGTGCAGGGACAAACGTCGGTAAAAGGTATTTTCTCGTTCCTCCTCATACACATTAGTCCACCTAGATCTAAAAGGAAGTCAATGACCATGATAAGCACTTTCTGTCTTAGAGTTAAGAGTCTAGCTCTTTGAGGAGATCTACCTGTCCGCAGGGACATTTTCCTTCAACAGTAACTTTTCCAAACCTTGATGATTTTTTTCTTTTCAAGGAGACCGAACTTATACATAATGCCACGTGTCTAATATTTAATACCTCATTCAAAAGTTTATACCAAAAATAATATTAATTTTCCTATTTAAAATGAAATATATCTCACAAAAATTGGATCCTCTCTGAAGAATATATGACAATTTTACCCAAAACACGTGTTAGAGACTAGTTATAGGACTAGTCAACAAACCCTATCTTCAACAGGGTATATCTTCGAATGCATAATAACCCTAAAGCTAAAAATTTAACCAAGTGCTAGCTTGATGTCTCTTCTAAATACCCTCCAAGTTTTGCAATTTGAAGAATCCTAGAAAAACTGTTATAGGGAAATTCCAAGATGACTCGCTTGAAGAAGAAAAACCCTGAGACTGATGCTCTAATAGAAACTTGTACGATCCAATGCCTTTAAAAATGAAAAAAACTTCAATTATTATAGTCCAATTCAAGGTGGGAGCCTTATTTTACAATATATCCAATTCATAATACAATATGAGATGAGATAACATGATCCTAATAATAAGTCTCCTTGTTATAAATATAGGATACAAATGGTACAATTGTAATGAAAGGGTGCAATGAAGGGTTCTAGTTGACATACAACTATAACACTAGATTTGTAATAATTCAAGATATATGATTTAATAAGGGGTTTTATACATAACATGGGGCTTTGTATGGGGATTTTTCTAGGGATTAACAACTTCCATATGGTGGGACTAGTTGAAGCAAGTCAAGCATATTGATGAAAATATAATTTCTTGGAAGCATTTCAAGAAACAAATTGAGAAGCAATGCTTGTTAGAGAATTATTATGATAAGAAAATGAAAGAATTATTTTAGATTAAATTAGGAAACCTGACCATGGAAGAGTATGAGAAGAAATTCTTGGGGCTTTTGAGGTATGTGGGTTTCATCAAAGATGAGAAGGTTAAAATTTAGATATTTTTCAGTGGACTACCACCATTATACAAGGATAAAATCTAGTTTGATGAGCCTGAGACTTTGGAGGAAGCCACGAGGAAAACTAAGTATTTTTATAAGAAAAATATGGGAAAGCCAAATTTTCAAAAATCTTGGGATGACAAAAATAAAGGCAAGATGGATCAGACGAGGAAATGGTTCAAGCCACCTTTCTTCAGGAAAAAATCATAGTAATATCGACAAGGGAAGAAAGCACAAAATGAGTCTATTGTGATAGATTCCTTGGGGAAAATACTAAGGAATCAATCCATATTGTATTGGGGATGTGAAGGAAACCAAAAGTATAAATATTTTCCTCTCAAGGGATATAGGACAAGGACTGTGCATAACATTCAAAAAGATGATATAGTGGAAGACATGGGTAGGAATGTGTCAAAAAATTATGAAACCTTGGACAGTAGGAAAGTAGACTATAAATACTACATTATTTAGCTGGAAGGTAAGGTTTATAATCAACCCATATCTATTTCCATAGATTTTGGAGCTAGTCATAGTTATATAGATCCTAATCTAGTTGAAATATTTAAATTGAAGAAATGTAAGCATGATAAGTCTTGGTTGGTTCAAATAGCCACTAGAGCGAAGAAAAGAATCAATGATTTGGTTAGGGATTGTGAATAAACATGAAGGGATTCAACGCTAAGGTAGATTTCATTATCATACTAATTGGGTCATATGATTGTTTTATTTGTATGGATTGGTTGCACAACCATCATGTTGTCCTAGATTGCTACAACAAGGCTTTCACATCTCTTGATGAGAAACGAAATTCAAAAATAGTTCAAGGTATGCCGAGGAATATATTTGTCATGGATATTTCAACATTGTAGATGAAAAAATGTTTTACAAAAGGGTGTTAGATATATGAAGTGTAACATTCTCAACCTGTTGAGGTTCATAACCTGAAAAATACACATAAAAATACAATTTTCGGCTAACATATCATGTAGCTTACCAACTATAGAAAACACACAGATTTAACCATTTGTTGATGCCACTATTTAAATGTAGCTACAACATGCTAACTAACATTAAAAAAGCAGTCTCCAAAGTATAGGACATTCGGTGACAGAGTGTGTTGTTAAGGCACTCTGTGATGTTAAGTCATCGGTTTGAAACCTGCGGGGACAAATAATCTAACCATGTTAAGGGTTGGTGTGGCTCAGGCCGAGTGTGATCCTCAGGTGATTTTGATAGCTTAGATGCCCCTGAGTCATGCTTACAAACTAGCAAACAAAAAAAAAACATTAACAAAGATAATAAATTCACCACAAAAGAATATAATTAATTCTCTTACAAAGATTAAAATGCACAGCAGTTAAACTCATAAAATAAATCAAATAAACAAATGAAAACTTATCTCTTTAAAATTGTTTTACAACAAGTTTCTTGGGACAAGGTTTTTTCTTGATATTAACAGTCCAGATTCATCTCAGATATGGTCAAATTTTTTTAATTTAAATTGATTTGACTGAAGAAAAATGAAGTTCTCCAATGGAATTTTCATGGAGCTTGTCGAAGACAAGATCTTCAGTCTGTTGATGAGAAGAAAAAAAAAAATCATCCACCAATGAGAAGAATTTTTGTACATATTGATTAGAACAATTTTTTAATCCATCAATGAGAAGAATTTTTGGATCCAATGTTGAGAGGAGATTTTTTTGAATCTGTCAATGAGAAGAATTTTTGGATCCACCAATCAGAAGAAGAATTTATGAATCCACCGATGACAATAATTCTTGAATATGCCAATGAGAATAATTCTTGGATCCACCGATGAGAAGAATTCTTGAATCTTCCACTGAAGAATAATTTTTAAATTCATCAACAGACAAAATGTTTAGTTCACCGAAATAATTTTTTGAATTTCACCAATAGAATGAATTTTGGGATTCGTTGATGAGCAAATTTTAAAGTTCTTTGATGGGGAAATAATTTTGAATTCCATCGATGGAAAAAACATGAAGTATTCCGATAAAATAAATTATTTTTTTTCCAATGAAATAAAGGTTCAACAATCAGAGACCTTTGAAGGTCATTGTGAAAGGCGAATTTCAGATATCATCGTGGAAGGACAATTTTGGAGTTCACCTATGAAGGAAGATGTTTGTAGATCGTTGATGGAAGAATTATTCAGGTTACCGATAGAATAATTATTTAGCTCACTAGTTAGGATGGCGACATGGTTGAGTTAGGGGTTGATAGGTGGAAATCCAATCCACATCAACAACCATGTGGCATGCCACATCAACTAGTTTCCACATCAATACATGATTTCTTATGTTTAAAAAAAATCAAGTATGGAGGGAAAATATTCTTTTGGCCATATCAAGAGAATATTAAACCAAAGTATGATGAAATGTTGTGGGTGTGTCCACAATAAGGAGTGATACAAAAATTCCAATGAGGGCCATTGGCTAGTTCTTCTTCAAATTTCCAAAAAATGTGAATTAGTGGTTTTCAAAGAACATGGTGGTACTCCTTGATAGAGACCTTGTTATTGAAAAAACAATTACAGTGAGTCCAAGAAGTAGACACAAAAATATGCAATGTATCATTTGGCCATATTCCAATGGTTTTGGAATGGAGATGCTAAACAAGCCAAAAATCCTTATTCCTTATGAAAACAAAGGAAAAGGAACCCGAGATCATAAATAAGGAAAATTTTATTTAATTGGAATTTTACCTCCTTGAAAGCATTGATAACTTAGTCTTACTAAAGATCTCCCAAATTTTCTCTATTTGAGAGATAACAATTTTCACTCAAAATTTAGTCTAGAGAAAGTGTAACAAGGGCAAAGTCATAAATTCTAGATTTATATAGAAATTATTTGGAGCATCAAATTTTGAATATGAAAGTTGTTGTGTTATCAAATTCAAGAATAATATATGCACCTAATATAACATTTTTCCTATTTCTTGAAATATTTTCTTCTACAAGTGGCAGAAGATGGCCTCTTAGAAAAATTGCACCAGTAAGAAAATGACATCATTGAGTAGAAATTGCAACTTCAAAATCCCATAACTTCCTACTTGAAGCTCAAAATTGAGCAAGAAAATAGACATTGGAAACATATTTAGGAGAAGAATCCATTTGTGAACCTAAAAGTGGAATTTTAACAGTAGAATTCTCGAGAAATAAGAGAAAAAAAAATTGGTGGAATGAAAGGGGAAAAATTAGGCATAATGTTTCCAGAATTTCATAGTGTAATAAAATTGTTTATGATTTTATCTAACAACAATTGTTGCATGAAAAGTTTCTAGAATTAGGGGTACATGCATAAAAATCAAGCTCACTACTAAGACTAGAAACTTGGATGATGCACACAATTCTTATATCCATGCAGTTGAAATTACAGGGTTCAATATCAGTTTGGGAAATGAAAAAATAGAGTCCAATGGGCATCGAAGCATGGTGGCTCATGTATATATGATGAAGTGATTATAGAGGTAAGTTAAAAGCTATAGAGAATTTAATTAAAGGTTGATAAGAGATCAAGAGGAGTAGAACTAAATAAAATCTTAGCTACTACAAAGTTTGAATAACTTGAAAAGACAAATCAGTAAGGAGTCTAGCATAAGATATGTGGCCAGTGTAGGGCATGTGATAGAGCACATATCCCATGATAGGAGGGATGAATACATAGGGCCTAGGAGCTCAAGAAGTGTTATCAGGCATCATTATTCACCTAAAAATTCAAATAGAAGAATACGCACATTATCGGAATCAAAGAGCATCCTAAGTAGGTCTCCTATCAGACATCAAAGGAGAAAGCTTGAGTTATATAGTTTGCAAAGAGATATTAGGAGGATATAGCCACCAAAATTTAATGGAGAGCATTAGAAAGGTGAATATGATCAAGCTTCGTTGTTGGGCATGAGAAAATATTTTCTGCTACACAATTATTTATCAAATATGGAAGCAAGGATTACCACATATCATCTATAGGGGAAATCTTATGTTATGATCCAACTCATTAACAAATGATAAAAAGACAATTATTATAGTCCACTTTGAGGGGGAAACCTCATTTTACAATATATCCAATTCATAATACAATATGAGATAAGATAACTTAATCCTAATACTAAGTCTCCATGTGAATGCTTCATCTGTACTAGAGTCTCCTGTTGCCTGCTGTATACTTATCTCTGTATATACTGTATGCTCTCTGAATGAACAAGAAAGGACACCAAATCTAATGAAAAGTTGAAATGAAGGGTTCCCATCCAACCTTCAAATATAACCTCTGCAGTGCCTTATTCAATGGGAGCTTAATAGGGTTTTACAAAGGCAACTGGGGCTTTGTCTCTTATCTAGAATTGTAATAATTCAATACATAGGGCTTAATAAGGGGTTTGTACAAAACATGGGGCTTTGTCTACGGCTGAACATGCCCCTCCCCTTCAAACAAGTGTTTTCCTCAACACTTGACAACTTTAGTTGTGTCTGCATGAAGAAATCATCCTCCCATGTCACCTATTCTAGTGGTAGGTTCTTCCATTTGACGTGGCATTCATTTATTGCTCAATTTCACAACTTATTAATCCATATTTCAATGATTTTTTCTAGTTTTTGTATTATTTTCCTTTCTCCATTAATTTATGATAAAATAATTTTCACTGGGATGTTGTCACTCATTATCTTCTTTAAGAAAGAAACATGGAAGACTAGATTTACACTTCCTGGCCACATATGGATAGCATGGTCATGATCTTGAGTAGGCGAAAGACCCTTAGTCATCTCTTCAAATACCTTGGAATTATTGTCGATAACATTTTTGGAGATCCATTGGAGTAGAGGCTATATATGTTTAAACATATAGTGAGAACAATTATGAAATTACACCATTGTGTCCCTTTTTGAGTAATTGTTTCATGTCGTTAGAGATTATCACTTTAGATGGCTTCCCTTGGATACCTCTAAGCTCAATTTACTTTCCTTTTGAGGAAAATATCATGAAAATATCTTGAAAATTAAGCGCCACTATTCCCAATGAGTGTAACCATTGGACTCCTAATACAACATTAGCACCACCTATTTTGATGGAAATCATGTGGCTATACAATAAATAATCCCCCATATTGATCTTAATAATATGGCACTTCCTAGAAATATTTATGGTACATCCATATGCAATCATTACTTGAAACTTTCGTGCTATATATACAAAGAAATTGATATCTTTTGCTAATTTGTAATTGATGAAGTTATGGGTAGTACCAAAATCAATCAACATTGTTACCTTTTTAGTTTTGATATATCCTCGGGTGAAATCACAGAGGTGGGTAACACTTTCATGACAATCTGATCTCCAAAATTCCGAAAAACATTTTTTCGGCCGAAAGATACTTTTTTCGGCCGAATTATTTTTCGGCCGAAAGTTGCAACATCAAATCAAACGGTACAGTGATGATATCCTTGATTTGCATGTAAATATTTAGTCGAACAATTTTTTTCCATCCGACAATATTCTTTCGGCTAAAAAATCTTTCGGCCGAAAGATTGTTCGGCTGAAAGAAGGTTTATATATCAACCACACATCAATTTTCAAATGTTTTTCTAACCTTTTGGCATTTGTGAGTGTTCGCGAGTGTTGGCGCATTCGTGAGTGTTGGTGTTTGTGAGTGTTTGTGAGCGTTCATGAGTGTTGGTGTTTGTGAGTGTTCGTGAGTGTTCCTGCGGGTGGTCAGGTGTTCGGCGGGCCGAGCTTCAAGTGAGAATTCGTGAGTGTTGGTGGGCGTTCGGTGGGCCGAGCTTCAGGTAAGTAACTATAATTTTTTTTTTAATTTTAATTTTAATCTGTAGATTGTAACATTAAATTTAATTTTGATTTTTAAATTAAAATCTAGCTTTAGGTGCCATCCTCTGTGGCCAAGGCGTTGGCTTCTCCACTATCAATGTCTACTACCTTTCCTCGTGCGTTCAACCTCTACTACCTTCTCCGCTATCAACCTCTACTACCTTTCCCTATGCCCATAAAAGGAGACCTATTCCCCGGTTGTCCTACTATAATCGGGTTAAATTTATTTCTGTCTAAAGGTTAAATTTATTTTTGTCTGAAGGTTAAATTTATTTATGTCTGAAGGTTAAATTCCGTTTCTGTCTGAAGGTTAAATTTCATTTCTGTCTGAAGGTTAAATTTCATTTCTATCTGAAGGTTAAATTTCATTTCTGTCTGAAGGTTAAATTCGTTTCTATCTGAAGGTTAAATTAGTTTCTGTCTAAAGGTTAAATTCGTTTCTGTCTGAAGGTTAAATTCGTTTATGTATGAAGGTTAAATTTCATTTCTCTCTGAATTTTAAATTTGTTTTTGTCTGAAGGTTCAGTTATTTCGAATTCTAATTCAGTCTGAAGGTTAAATTTAGAATTTCGCTTCTGTCTGAAAGCTATTTTGAATTTTAGTTCCGTCTGAATTTTAATTTAGAATTATTCCTTTAGAGTGTAATAAACTAATCCGGTTCAGTTATTTCAATCTAAAGGTTTAATTTAATATTTCATTTATGTCTGAAGTTATTTCGAATTCTAATTCAGTGTGAAGGTTAAATTTAGAATTTCGCTTCTGTCTGAAAGCTATTTTGAATTTTAGTTCCGTCTCAAGTTTAATTTAGAAATATTCCTTTAGGGTGTAATAAACCAACATCAAACCTATATCTAATCCTTTTAGCAGTTAAAGGAAAAATTTAGGAACATGAAATCAAAATTAATGAGTGAAGAAATATCTGTTTCATCATTTGTACCAAGGATGTGCACTTGTAAGAATCACCAATTCCTAAGCATGAGACAAATGGTAAACAACAACTTGCACAAGAGTAGCTTGATTAGTGAAGTAGGTTGTAATGAAAATTTCATCTTCGATTACTAAAACTGAATATTAGATATTATTTAAGTACAAAACATTGCTTAGATTAAGGAGTTGTTGCCAAAATTTAGGTACATATGCCACCGTGTGAAAGAAAATAGATTCACTTCCCCCT
>SNQJ01S0006354.1:48646-59680 GCA_010110895.2 Picea sitchensis
ATATAACATGACATCATAATCCACAACATCATCATCATAATCCATAAGCGAAGTAGTCAATCATATAATGAACCGGATCACTTGCACACAAGTGCTCTCAAAAAATAAATCACATCGAGTACACACAAAAGCGAGATGTTATAATCAACTTACTACCTAAAATTATAAAACATCATCAATAAAATAAATATTATAGAAAGTAAAACTATAAAATCTCTTCTTGAATCCAAGTAACTAAGGAGTCCCTTCACAATGCCCCCAAACCCATCTAAACAGTCCCTTTGAAAACGCCCCACTCCGAAAATAAGCACACCTTCTTGTATAAGTTACACTAAGTCTAGTTTTTATCCATAAAGTTCTATGGATGAAGACAAAAGGAGGCGTATTCTTTAAGATGGGACCCGTGACTTTGTTTAACATACATTGGTACTCGAAGATCATAATGGTATTATCTCATTTATTTTAATTTGATATAAAATATTCAAAGTTGGGTAATGAAATAATTTGATATAAAATATTCAAACTTGGGTAATGAAATAATTTGATATAAAATATTCAAACTTGGGTAATGAATTTTTTTGATGATAAATAATAAAGAGTGTTCTTCTCACGGACGATGATGGATAAAAAAAAATACAATTTTTTTCAAAGTTAATTAGTCAATTTAAATTTAAGATTATAAAAGAGATTGATAATGAGTATTTTTTAATAAAAATTCAGTAGAGATTGATAACAAGTATTTTTTTAATAAAAATTCAGTAGTAATATATTACATGGGTGATGGTTGATGATGGATAAAAAATAATATTATTTTTTTTTAAAGTTAATTAGTCAATTTAAACTTAAATTTATAAAAGAGATTGATAAGCATTATAAAGTTAATTAGTTATTTTTTATTTAAGATTATAAAAGAGAATGATAACGAATATTGTTTTAATAAATATTTTTTTAATAAAAATCCTGTAGTAATATATTACATGGGCTATGATGGATAAAAAATAACACTATTTTTTTTTTTAAAGTTAATTAGTCAATTTAAACTTAAATTTATAAAAGAGATTGATAACCAATATAAAGTTAATTAGTCATTTTTTATTTAAGATTATAAAAGAGATTGATAACGAGTAAGTAGTAATATATGACATAAATGATGATGGATAAAAAATAATATTATTTTTTTTAAAATCAATTAGTCAATTTAAAATTAAAATTATAAAAAGGATTGATAACTACTATAAAGTTAATTAGTCAATTTAAATTTAAGATTTTAAAAGAGATTGATAACGAGTAAGTAGTAATATATGACATTAATGATGATGGATAAAAAATAATATTATTTTTTAAAAAATCAATTAGTCAATTTAAAATTAAAGTTATAAAAAAGATTGATAACTATTATAAAATTAATTAGTCAATTTAAATTTAAGATTTTAAGATAAAAATCAGTAATAATATATTACATGGGCGATAATTATAAAAAATAATATTATTTTTTTAAAAAGTTAATTAATCAATTTAAACTTAATTGATAATTAGTATTTTCTTAAATCTAAATGATTTAGGTTTTTTTTTTCATTAACATATCTAAAGTTTATTTAATGATTTTCCATTGATATGAATATGGATTTCAATGAAAAATTAATAAATGTATAATTTTTATAATAAATTTTTTATTTCAAAATATAATAATTGTAAATAGATAATAATATTATTATGAAAATTAATTTAGTTGATTAATTTAAGGAGTTAAATGTCTTAAGTTTATATAATAAGTTTTAAAGTTGATATCTTGATAATGTTAATAGTGGATTAAACATAATTGTTGATAAATTTACATTAAATATTATCCACAAAATATCAAGCATTATCTCAAATTTCTAACTAAATATAAATCTTTTTCTTCATATAATAATAATTATGTACTCATAAATATATGGAAACTAATTAGTTGAAAATCTGAATTCAGTTCACATAAAATATGTAAATAATTTTGAATAAAGTTGTCCGAAATTAAAATTAGCTATTTCACTTTATTAGTTTAGATTTCTCATCTGCAAAGTTGTAACACATATGATTAATTAAATTTAATTTAATAAATAAATTTTTAAAATTATAATTATTTAATTGATATCTATTTTAAATTTATTTTAAAATGATAAATAATGAATAAAAAAGAAAATATAAAAGGAAATAATTTTTCATAAAACAAAAATAATATATAATTATAGAAAATATTCTAGTTATATATTCACTTAAATATTTCATTATTCTACTTTTTAAAAATCTATTTTAATTATATATTTACTAATTTTTCTCATATATGAATTTGAAAAATAAAACAATTAAACTATTATAATTATTTTACTACTCAAAATAAAATAAAAAATCAATGAAATAAAATGAGTCATATACAAACATAAAACAAAGATAAAAAATGGTTAAAATTTATTTATTTTAGGATAATATAAAAAAAAATACAAAAATTGCTAAAAATTATTTATCAGAGGATATTTTTGTCATTCATTTAAACATTTTTTTATATATAGTATTCCTTTATAACTTTTTGTTATTCATTTAAACATTTTTGAAAATATAAAAAATATCAAAATTATTTATCATAGTATATTTTTATCATTCATTTAAACATTTTTTATATATGTTCTCATTCTTTTATAAATTTTTAATATATATATTATATATATATATCGAATTTTTACTTTATATACACACTGAAATTATAAAAAGACGACCATAAATATATATAGAAAAATGAATTACAAGATATATTTAAAAAAAAAATGTTTTCACGTTGTTAGATCAAACAACATTAATAAGAGATTCATCCTTACCACTCTTCGTTTGCCAAACTATTTTCGTTCAAACCACATTTGAAATATTCACATCCTTATCACTAGTTTTAATTTGTTTCTAATACTTTAAAATTGCCCATAAAAAAAGTAAGAAGTTTATACTTAATCATTAGCTTTTATATGTTTTTAATACTATAAAATTGGTTTTAGAAAAGTAAGAAAACTATATTTAATGGGTATGTTATAGCTTTACATTGTCAATTATGGAAACATTCTTACTTCTCCTTTAAAATCTAGTCAATTATGTAATGGGTATGTCATAGCTTTACATTGTCAATTATGGAAACATTGTTACCTCTCCTTTAAAATTTAGTCAGTTATGTAATGGGTATGTCATAGCCTTACATTGTTAATTATGGAAACATTCTTACATCTCCTTTAAAATTTACTCAGTTATGTACCTTCATCATCGTTCCTTGTAGTGAGACTATTCGGAGTGAACAAAAGGGGTTATAGATTTGGCAAAAGGCTCATCATTCAAAGTACATTTTATACCTTTAATGTTTCAAAGTTTGTTGCATGTGTATCGTGTCCAATTCCACCTTCTGGATATGTTATTAGTGTGGTCTAAAAGACTATCATATATGATCATATTGTAGGACTAAGAAAATAACCCTTTTTAGCTCCACTAAAGGCTTCCAAACATTATGAAGTTTGAAGAGTTGGGTAGAGTTCATAGACTTGAGTCTTTATAGTTTATTTAGTCAAACGTCTAACAAAGGCTTGTAACATAAACACCTAAAATCATTAGTTAAATTAAATTTCTTGAAGGCATTGGCCTTATTCCAATTCAAGTCCTTCCACTAGTCAGCATGAGACTAAAGTCTTGACGTCAATATGATGGAGTTCAAAATAAGTTATTTTACTTACACTAAACTAGTCTTTAATGGTTAATGAGTCTTTAATGGTTAATGAGTCTTAAGTGCTCCTATGGCTCTTGCGAAAGGATTAGTCTCTAAAATAAGAATTAAGGAGTTCTTGAATACTATTAATTCCTCTTCTAAATAATCCCTAGGCCAGAAACCAAGGTGAATTGGCTAGAGTATTACATTCGTGTAGGAGCATAGGTGACCACTAAATTAAGTGTTCATTTAAATACATACCAAATAAAAGACTATAGCCTTTCCAATTTAATAAAAAGTTTAATGGCCTTCCAAGCCTTCCAAATACTATGATCAACAAAGGTCCATTTAACTTTAACCAAGGGTAGGGTTACGACATGATGCAGGAGAATCCTTGGGCTCCAACAATCCACATCACCCAAAAATATTTCTATTCTGCAAATTAAGCAATAAGTCGAATAAGGACTGTGTTAGTGGTCCCTTTTATTTAGTCAGTTTGTTATGAATTTGAACTGTTGTTACTCATGCAACTACTCTTGTGTATGCTAAAAATTACTTTGAAACTCATGCCGAAACGCGTGTTGAAACACATGTTGAAACACATGTTGAAACTCCTATAGAATATGGATTTCATTAAAAAGAAAGAATTTCCTCCTATAATAACATTATTACAACACTTGTTGACTTTCCACATTGGCATTAACACGTGTTGAATCGCAACCACAATTAATTCAATATTTGGCATCCAAAAGGAAGACTTTTAACGCAAAGAGGGAGGTGAACTGCCCAAATGGTATTGGTAAATGTCCATTCTTGGCAATGGAAGAAGAATCGATCCATGTAACACCCCCATCGTTACGACTACATGCGACGCAACACAAAAGCACTATTTTTTTTTTTTTTAAGAAGGAAGGCAACAATGACAACAATTAGACAACGCAACTTGACGACGAACACAATGCACGCAGATTGGGAAACAAATAACAACGAATCATCATACTAGCACATCAAGAAACTAGATGAAAAATGCGATAATCAATAGACAAATAAAAATGACTAAGCTATGGGACAACATCAAGATCAACCAGACGGAACCAGCATCAATGACACATGTAACTTGAACCTTCACAGTGAGCGAGGAACAAGCAAAAAAAGAGTTACGACACAAGAACCAACATAAATTACAATGAACATAATGCCCACATCAGGAAGCACATGAATCTAGCCAAGTTATCCTTCGCTTCTATCAATCGGGGCGCGCAATGATCCCCTCATCATGAATCATGTTGTCGCAAGCGATAGGCGTGACAATAACCAATGCGCAACATAACCTATCTAGACCAATAACCCAAGAAAAAACCAACGTGCTAGGAGACCGAAATAACTATCAAAATACAAGAAGACTAACCCAAGCACCCAACCGACAAGTCAACAAGACACAAGGGAAATCTGACTACTATAACAATCATACATCACATTAACTTCCTAAAGAAATCCTACATCAACATGGTTAATGGTGCCAAGAAATCTAACCTTTAACCAATCATACCTCACACTAAATTCCTGACCACATGCGTCATACATTCCTTAAACTAATCTTTCTTTACCATTTATGGAATAACTACTTGTTGTTTTTTTTGGCAATAAAAAGTGAACTGCTATATGCACTTAACATAATCAATATATGTTGTCAACAATATGCGTTGCCTATTAAATTTGAACTACTTAATATAATATAACAAAATATAAGTGAACTATGTTGTCTATTAACATAATATAAGTGAACTAATATATCTAACAATGATATCGTTGTCCCATAATAATATTTCAGTCCATTAATATTCATTGTGGTAAATACATTTCAAATGGAAATTAAAAACTCTATTAAATTAATCCATGCTAGCAATATCGTTGAATAATAATTCATTTCAAATGGAAATTAAAAACTTATTAAATTAATCTATGCTAGCAATATCGCTGGGTAATAACAATATGGATGAAATTTACTGTAAGTAACATCGTTGTGTGAATAACATTTACGATGTGAATAAATTTCGATGTGTAGATAACATTTACGGTGTAAATAACAATATGGATAAAATTTACTGTGAGTAACATCGTTGTGTCAATCATTATTACGAAAAGGAAAATCATTGCCACTAAAATCGCTATAAATATATATCTGTAACACATTAAATATAAAAACGTTGTCAATAAATATTAAATTCACTATCCATGGTGTGGCAATCCATAATATTAAATCGATGTCATATAATAATGCATATATATAATCGTTGATATATGATAACGCAGATATATAATCGTTGTCATAAAAAAAATGCAGATACATAATCTAGATATGATAACATAGATATATAATCATTGTCGTAAAAAAAATGCAAATATATAATCCAGATATGATAACGCAGATATATAATCGTTGATATATGATAATGTAGGTATATTAAATCGTTGTACAAAAAAAATGCAGATATATAAATTCGCTAGAAATCAATGTGTAACTCGCTGTTATTCAATGTATACTTTCGTTGTATATATATCTCTGTGTATATTAAATTCACAGTATGTATATCTCCGTGTATGTTAAATTCACAATATATATATTTTTGTGTATATTAAATTCGCAGTATATATATCTAAATCGCAGAGTAAATAAATGAAGTTGTTGTGTAATACAATAAATATAAAATCATTGTGTTATATCACCAAGAAAAATCACCCAGGGTTTCCATGCTAATACCCAGAAAAACAAGGGAATTAAATCACCAAGTGTGGGAGGTAAGACACTAGGCGTAGGACAGCAAACGCTGAGCACAAACAGACAATGAAGAGACATTCATTCAATACGCCAAGATTAATCATTCTAAAACACAGGAAGAGATTTATCAATCAAGAACGCATGGATTTCCATTCAACTCAGAGGTTTATCATTCACAATGCAAAGTTTTATCAATAAAAACACAGGCAGATATTTATCAATCAAACGTAGGGATTGTCATTCAAACTCAGAGGTTTATCATTCACAATGCATAGTTTTATCAATAAAAACATAGAGATACTCAATCACAAGAAGGTGCAAAGACCAATCATTCAACAATGAATCAATTGAAAATGCAAGGATACTCATTCACAAGAAGGCGCAAGGATTAGGGATTAATCATAAGAGAAAAACATAGAGATAAGTAAGGGATAGTTGACTAGGCAAAAATTATCCTTCACTTATTATCCATGCACGGGAAAGCGAGGCATTTGAATCTATAGGTCTTTAAACACTAGAGTGACAATCGTCGATTTGGCTCCTAGTCGACTGCTCAGGCACAAACTGATAACTTAAGGAATAGGGACAGAGGATACAAACAAATTTCTTCTTCGTATTAAATAATAAAACAAACGCAGAGAAGTCATTGCGATCAGAGGTTGGGTTCGCCATGGGAAATCAATACAAAATACAATGAGCATAAGGCTGGGATGACCTTAAGTTATTTTCTCATAAAATGTTGGGTTCATCAAGACAATTGCTGAAGATAAAAATGAAATCTTTGAATAGTGTTACGCTGAATAAAACATAATCTTTAACACAGTACAAGTACATTACTGAAGGCACAACAAAAATAAATAAACTACCATTCAATACAAATATACACATGCGTACCGTAGCCAAATGTGAAGCTCCGAGTTGTTGTCCCGCGCATGCTCCATCTAGCTCCCGCTTTTCGACCGATGTGACCTCACCGGTACCTCCCAGCCAACGCTAGGGGTACTCTTCTTCCCCCTGAGCCCCCCGATCTGCAAAGGGGCCACACACACAATACCAGAGAATGATAGCACCCAGCTCGCCTCGCAAGGTCGAGCTACCACTTGTTCCCTGAGCTACGTATCCCAACTCCCACAAGATAAAGTTCAGTCAAGGTAAAATTTCAGCAGTGTAACGTTACGTAAAAAGATATGATCCCTACTCCTCCTCCTCCATCCTTTTTATAGAGTTTTTAAGTAATTAGTTTCCCAAATTCTCATTAAATTCCTTTTTCAGTTAATTAATTTCGAAAAACCTCCCCCGTACACATGTCGCTCGATCCCCTAGTTGCACTAGAAAATCAATTTAATTAATTAATTAATTATTCATATTTCCCTCATCCACCTAAGAGCCTTCCTAAAAATGCTCCTTGGTGTCCCAAAATTCCCTTACACTTTTTAAATGACTTACGCCTTATTTAATTCCTAGTTGAGTTCATAATTAGAAAGTTCCAAAGGCAAGATTCCTTACTAAGCTAGACATTCAGTTTTTTCTTTACATTTCCCCTTTTCTTTAAGTTTTCTATTTCTTTTAAGTTTCTCCCCTTTTCCTTTTTAACTAAAAATCAATTTAGCAAGTGTAGATAAAACAACCATTTACCCTTTTTCCTTTTTAATTGAAAATTAATTTAGCAAGTGTAGATAAAACGACCATTTAGCCCTTTTTTTTTAAATTTAATCCTCCATTATAATTTTGACTTTAATAAATAAGTTTGAATTTCTTACCCCCCTTCTTGTTATATGTTTATTTATTATTATTATTATTTTGACCACATGTTCTACTTAGACCTAGGTTTTAATTTCACTAGGTTGGGATACATTTTTTTTTATTAGGGAAAATTGTTTTTAAACCTTACTTATCACATCATTCATTTTAAGGCCAACTAGGTTTATTCACTTACCTGTTAAAATCACGACGTGCCCTTTAGGACGCACTACGTGCTCCAAGGGTGCCACTCGCCTCTTCTTGTTCTGCTTGTGCGACGTGCCCTCCAGGACGCACTATGTGCTCCAAGGGTGCCACTCGCCTCTTTCTGTTTTCCTTGCGTGACGTGCCCTTCAAGATGCACTACATGCTCTAAGGATGTCACTCGCCTCTTGACTAAATTTGGTAGAAGTCAAAACCCTAGAGTCAATACTCCACCGGGTGATCTTGTGGGAGACTAAGGGCCTCTAAGGAATAAGTCCCCTTCCTTATTGTGTGCCCCTTAGAATCATCGTGAGTGATTGTCACAGTCTTCCCTCAACGCATCATGGGTCTTCTCAAACTAGGTAATCATTAACCTACATTTTGAGCCACAATGGGAGTGGTAGTAGGTTGTGGCAGGGATGCTTCCACACCTCTCCCTCGATGTCTCTGTTTGTCCTGGGTGACCCCTCTACTCCACATGTGAGTCTGGTTGAAAAGCTATCGTCAGTCTGCATCCATCAATGAATCATGTCAGCAATAATAATCAATCATCATAACCTACAATCATATGTACATATGTCATATCAACAACATTCAAACCCCAATATTCCACTCCCTGACTCGATCCAGAGTCCAAGGGGTTTCATCGATGCCTCTGATCCTCAATGTCCAAAGTCCTGCACACTCAAGAGAACCCAGTCAATATCACATGTCTATGTAAATACAACAAAATAACATATCATCCTATCCATAATATCTCATAATCATAATCAAACGACCAATAGTATAATAATTTGGATCACTTGCAAGCATGTGTCCTCAAAGAATAAGTTTGCACAATGTGTGAAAAGAGCAGAATTGTACATACACCCCCTCTTGTTTTAAACTTCATCCCAAAGTTTCACAATATATAGGTGCCGGAATAAAGTGTATCACAGTATCATAAGTCTATCTATCAAACAAAAATGGAAAATGCTGGTGCATATCATATGTGTCCTCCCAGGTCGCCAAGTGCAGACTATAGTTGTCCCACTAGACCTTGACCTGATCTATTGTTTGACGCAGTAGTTGTCGAATGCGATAGTCTAGGATGCAGATTGGCTTAGTCCTGAGTGCACCCTCGTCATATACCTGCAATGAACTCATGTCAATAACATGTGTAGGATCACAAATATAATGTCTCAAAACAGATACGTGAAAAACATCGTGCATACGCCTCAAAGAATCAGGCAAGACTAGTCGATAGGCCATGGGCCCCTTCTTTTCCACAATCTCGAAAGGTCTCATGAACCTGGGAGAGAGTTTATCACTCTTTCCAAACTTGATCAAAATCTTATGCAATTTCATTCACAAGAAGACTCCATCGCCAACTTCATAACTATAGTTGACACGATGCGCATCAACATAACTCTTTTGTTGATCCTGCACTTCCTTGATCCTTTGTCTTATTATTTGCATTTAATATTCCATTTCTTGGATCGCTTCTAGTCCCACCAGGACCCTATCCTCAAGCCGATCCCAACTCAAAGGCGCCCGACATGGCTACCCATAAAGAAACTCGAAAGGCGTCATATTAATGGTGCTTTGATAACCGTTGTTATATGCAAATTCTACCAGTGGCGAGAATTCTTCCCAATGCTTCTATTGGTCCATAACGTACATACGCAACATGTCCTCCAAGATTTGGTTTGTTCATTTGGTCTCCCCATCTGTCTCTGGGTGATACACGACACTAAAGTTAAGTTGGGTTCCCAAGGCCTCTTGGAAATTAGTCCAAAATCTTCTAGTAAACATCGATCCTTGATTGGATATAATCCTCTTAGGCACACCATGCAGCCTCAAAATCTTGCCGATGAAAACTCTAGCTATGTTAGGTGCCTGATACATTCTACACACAGGAATAAAATGAGCACTCTTCTTCAGAGTGTCAAATTGTTATCCATAATTTTGGTTGTCATGATGATGTAATGATAATGGAGAAATCGGGCTCTTCACTAGAACACTTTCATGAGAAAAGTTACCTTTGTCTCTTTCTAGAAATCATGTTTTTAAGGGAGGTTCACAGGCTACCTATATATTTGCCTACGAGAATGAATGATTCTCGCAGACTACATTAAGCTAGGGTGAGAGAAGTTCGCACTGTACCTAACTGCTAGGGTGTGAACCACTTCTAAAGGAAGGAAAAAGATAAAATCTCGAACCTTCTAGAAGGGAATATTCTAGAAGGATGAGTTGGCATTCGAATGGTTATCTAAGTACTGGCTTTCCTGATATCTTGGGATCATTTCCTATCCAAGTAACTAATCTATTCTCTCCTATATATTGAGGAGATTGCTCATGGAAAAGGTTAGAAGCAAACTAGCAAGAGATTGATTGGAGAATTAGTGCAAGATTGTATGAAGGACTGATGCTACAACAGCGAGAGACACCAACAAGGTTACCAAAAGTGGTTGATATTCTTCATGCATGAGCAAGTGTGTGTGTCAGAGCTAGGAGCCATCGAAAGGAGATCTACAACATCAAGGCTCAGGTTGTAAGTCTTACTTTCTATCAATTTAATACAGTAATATGTCCCTTTCCCATAAAGCTAATGTCACTT
>SNQJ01S0006354.1:69172-100821 GCA_010110895.2 Picea sitchensis
CCCCGCCTGCACTTAGTCAGTTGTTTTTTAATACTGCGCAATACTGCATCGGCCCAGTTAAATACCCAGGGCTCAGTACACTCGATGGCATACTAGAAATAGCTCTGCAATGCCATATGGGGAGTGGCACTTCCATCCATCCGAGAAATCGTGAAGAGAATAGTGCGGAGAGTCAAGTCAGTTACTCCCCAGATTGCTACTTTCCCTTTCTTTCTTTCGGCCTCGGGTACACAATATTGGTTACAGTATTCACTCATTTTCAAACCGCCACCTCTACTGCCGGTCAGACTGACATGGGACCCACGCCTGGATAATCCGGTCAAGAAATATATGTCCTCGATGTCAATAGCTAATGTATGAGCTCCCACAATGAAAACTTGTTGGTCCGGATCCCACATTCGGACTAGGTACTCCAGTAATCGGACTTGGGATCTCATGCCCATGATACAGAAGTATTTTAAGAGACCACAATCTCTTAACACAGCTATGGTTGGGGGGTGATTCTCGGCGTTTGCATTGTCCTCCTCGTGTTCTTGTTCTCGCCACTCGAGCACCATGTTTGTGCCTATTTACCTGCATAAGAAACATACAAACATGATTAATGATCTTAATCATGAAGAGAATCTTTTCTATTGGTTAAATGTTTCAAATTCTTTCTAGGTTCTGCGCTGCTCGCAGGTGACATACTATGCACATTGCGAACTTCTCGCAGGCGGCTTAAGGCCCACCTGCGAGAACGGGTCATTCTCACAGGTCCCGTATGGGCCACCTGCGAGAATGTCTCCACGCAAAAAAGGTTCAAAAAACTAACTTAAAACTGACATTTTAACCAATGAAATCAAATTTTTAAACCATGAAAAGATCAGGAATGAAGAACTTACCAAGATGCTGCTGACGGCTTGTAAAATGATCACTCGTAGCTCCCAGAAATCGACACCGAATGCAGAGGGTAAAATGAGGGTTTTGTGGAACTCAATGGTAAAAGTGTGAAATGATATGGTAAATTTGGTTATTCACTCATTTTAATTACTTTTTACTATATCAAATGTGGGTTTTTTATGTTTATTTATTATTTAAACCTAATCACTAATGTGAAAATGAGTAAAATGACTTGCAGGTGTGAAACTTGGATAATTACGGAAAGAATTTTTCCTTGGTGTGATGTGATTTTGATTGTTTGTTATGGTTTTTGCATAAAACCTTGAGCGCCTTTTGTCCGTTCTTGTGCTTGTGAAAAACATAAGAACGTGATCGAGCGTCGTTTTATCACTTTTTCGGGCTCACTGTGGTTATATGAAAAAGGAACCCCCCTGGAGTTCTCTTTAAGCTCTTTTCAGACTCTCTAAACATGAAAAGATTGTCGAGCGACCTTGCTATTTTCACGCTCGCTAAAGGATTTGAAATATGCGTATTTCGAGCGATAGTTTAACCCTTTTTCGGTCTCGTTGGACTACTGTATGAAAAAGGAACTGAGAGAGTTCTCTTTTAAGTGTTTTTCCAAACTCTATAATCTTGAAAAACCTTCGAGTTTACTATCTTTGGACTCGTTAAACAAGCATTGACAGACCCGTGATGGGACCGAACCACTCCTTCCTAGGGTTTGTTAAAAATACTCCGAGGGACTCGTCCGAAGGATGAGCTTATATCAACAAGCATATGTGATCCTCTTCAATCTTGCGTAAAAATAAAGAGGTACTTGCCAGAAATGGTGGGGGGAAATTTGGGAAAGGGATATGTTTCATCCTTGTATTAATTGGCAGTAAGTGTTGCTCTTGAACATGACACCCCTTATTCATCATTTGAAGCCGGTTTGGGAAATCCATTTGTCTCTCATTTGATTTGATAACAAGGTCATTCCATGTGTCATATTTGAGTCAATGCTGCCAAATCATTGGTCGTGTCGTTCATATGTTCAAGAGAAGTCTATCTGAAACCTATATTGAGTCAGCCATCTGCAGTTATCCATTCTCTTCGTGTCAGCCTTCCCTGTGTCCGGTCCAATTTGCAAAGTGCTATGTTTCACCTTCAAACTCTGTTACTCATTTCGTGTCATTGATGGGGGATACATAAAGGCCCTCCTGTGATGAGTTTTGTTCCTTCAACTTCAGCACATTATCCGGAATCAAGACTTAGAAATTATTTAGTACCTTGAAGCTTGCATGCCTCAATGACAANAAAGATTCCGTCGGATGTTCAACATCAACTCATTTATTCACACTCGATGGATTGTACTATGGTACCTTGGGAGTCATTGATATCAATGGTGGTTTCCCTCGCACTTGTTAACGGTTACATCAATGACCGGTAATCAAGTGGTTTCTACCATGTTCGACTTCAACGCATATAATCACATAATTAGATTCGTACTTTGGAGGGATGAGATTGAAGACCCTGGATATTATCGTTGTAATCCAGGTTGCGATGGAGTATGTATAATTTTCGACACATAGATCCACTGTGTATGTTTCGTGGCTATGTCGTCTTGATTTGAAATTTCTCACATAGATCCACAGTGTATTCAAGTGGCTATGTTATATTTTGACGGCATGGATACACAGTGTATGATTGGTGGCCATGACCTTTGTTTATGATGTCATCAGTCTATGATCTAAGTATGGGAAAGCCTACCTCAGAATTGGTATATATGATATTCTGCAGATGCTTGGATGTTTGCAGGTTTCCGATTAGATGTGCTCTTAGTTCTTGACACAAACATGCAGCTTACAAAGTCTATCAACTGTCACTGGTTCTAATCTCAGACTTTGGGGGGCATTTTGTTATCCATAATTTTGGTTTTCATGATGATTTAATGACGATGGAGAAATCAGGCTCTTCACTAGAACACTTTCATGAGAAAAGTTACCTTTGTCTCTTTCCAGAAATCATGTTTTTAAGGGAGGTTCACAGGCTACCTATATATTCGCCTGAGAGAATGAATGATTCTCGCAGGCTACATTAAGCTAGGGTGTGAGAAGTTTGCACTGTACCTAACTGCTAGGGTGTGAACCACTTCTAAAGGAAGGAAAAAGATAAAATCTCGAACCTTCTAGAAGGGATTCTTCTAGAAGGATGAGTTGGCATTCGAATGGTTATCTAAGTACTAGCTTTCCTGATATCTTGGGATCATTTCCTATCCAAGTAACTAATCTATTCTCTCCTATATATTGAGGATATTGCTCATGGAAAAGGTTAGAAGCAAACTAGCAAGAGATTGATTGGAGAATTAGTGCAAGATTGTATGAAGGACTGATGCTACAGCAGCTAGAGACACCAACAAGGTTACCAAAAGTGGTTGATCTTCTTCATGCATGAGCAAGTGTGTGTGTCAGAGCTAGGAGCCATCGAAAGGAGATCTACAACATCAAGGCTCAGGTTGTAAGTCTTAATTTCTATCAATTTAATATAGTAATATGTCCCTTTCCCATAAAGCTAATGTCACTTTATTACATAACTCCTTGATCATATGTATAGATTAGCTGTTGAATATATTGAATTGTCTTCACTTCGATTGGTTTGTACTGTTGTGGTCTTGACGGTGTAAGAGCATTGGAGCGAAATTGGTACAACAGAGACCCAAGGAAGCGTTCATAAGGTATGTACATGATCCTTGCCTCCTAGTAAATTCAATAGTATAAATCTAGGGAAAGAGTATTATTCTATCCTGCTTTGTTCTAGATCCAGGTGGATCTAGGGAGATCGGTTTGTGTCCGCACTTACGGATTAATCTTGAAACAAAAATACCAAACAAATCGAGTCATGTCTCCTTGTCGTCATTGGAAATCCAACAATGAAATATGGTGCAAACCCCCTTCCCTCCAAAGGGTTGTGCGAGCTCTGAGTCTTGGATCGTTTGAAAAGACTGAGTCACAATGACTCCTTGAGCTCCTACGCGCACCGAAAATAACTCTACCCACACACACAAGTCTCCTTCGCAAGTGACCATGGCTATGACCGTGGGTCTATACCTCCGTGGTTCAGACTTCGGGGATATCCCAAATCCTTCTCCCAACTTTTCTCGAAAATATCTGCTCTGATTTTCCAAAATTTCATCATGCGTCTCCTCAGATCCACTGGCCCCACTATGGTTCAAACTTCACGGCCTCGCAAAACTTTAGGACTCTCATCCACAACTTCTGACCCTTCGATTTATAAACTCCTTGACCTGTTGCCATGTGCTCCTCTATGATCAATGGTTAGGATTGGATCGCGACTTCGCACTTCGCGACTCTGCTCTCATCAATTTATGAACTTTTCAAACTCCAAAATGATGGAATACTCCCTAGCTATCCTTCTTGAACTTTACCTTCTTCTAGTTCCTCTGAAGGCTTCCTTCGACTCTTAGTCGAATCTCGATCTGTGCACACCTTGCAACAGACTGTTCTTCCTTCTCAACTTCTCTTCGTGGTTGACTTTTCCCTCCTTGTGATTGTTCTCCAACCACTTTTTTCTTCCATGACTGAAATCATGTTATCCTCCCTAAGATTTCGAGTTTGAAAACTATGTCACGCACTCCTTGTGGACATCAATGCACTCATTGCACATATACGGGTTCCACTATCTCTACTGAGCTTTCGAGTCGAAACAAACTCAGTCACGCACTCCTTACGAACATTATGCACTCGTTGCACTTGCTCAACGAAGAGAAACAATTGAAACTTATTCCCTCTTCACAATGACTCATACATTCAACAAAGAAAATGTAGTCATAGATACAAGAATAGAAATAATAGAGAATTGAAAAATAATAGAAACTCTACCATTCATTCACATAGACACTTAACAACACACATTGGGATAATATGTCTCTATTATATCCATCCAACTGGAACTTACATACATTCATACAAAATTTATCTGTATCTCCTAGCTCTTAGCTTACAATGGCGATCTACACGCTAGATTCAGTAGCCTCTCTTCAACAATAATACAATTCTTTATACAAAGGGACTCTCTTGAGTTCCTCCCTCCAACTACTCTATACTATCTTAATGTAAATTGAATGCTACCAACTACTTAATACCTATTACAATAAATATTGTGTCAAACAGATGAGAGCACAAGCTCTAAATCTATACCATGATTCAATTCATAAAACAAATACATTCCCCCATCAACTTTACGTAATGGATCATCCTTCAATCTTTAAAGACATTCATAACTCAAAAATGTTGTCAGATATTGCATTAATAAATTGATCTTTTTGAAATTCAAAATGTTTCAAAATATGTGTGCTAGTGCACCCAACTATCTTCCATGCTCTTTCTTTGTTGGAGATGCTCATGCATCATACTCCCTTAGCTAAAAAATTCATGGACTCATGTCCATGAGCTCCTGCACCGATCTTCCATGTTTTTGGATATCTGCTTCACCAACCCAACTGTCATCTTCTACTGGTCATCCTTTCCATTTCACCAAGTACTCAAAATACGTCTTCCTTTTGGTCTTCTTACCAACCCTTCGATCTATGATCTTTTCCATCTGCAACTTCTCCGCTACATGCATTTATTTCTCCCATTGGATCCTCTCTTTATTTCCAGATCCTTTAGTTCCATATTCCTTGTAACGATACAAGTCTTCAATGTTGAATATGGGTGATATACCCACTTCTTCTGGAAGCTCTAACTCCCCACTTCTTCTGGAAGCTCTAACTCATAAGCATTCTTGCCAAATTTTCTCAAGATTTTACACGGGCCTATCTTTTTCAACTTGAGTTTGTTGTATGTCCCTCTTGGGAATATTTATTTCCTTAGGTGTGCTAGAACTTGATATCCAACTTCAAATTTAATATTTCTCCTATGTTGATCGACCCTGTGCTTGTATTCACTGCTACTCTTCTTTAATTGCTCCTTAATCTGATTGTGAAGTTCATGCATCTTTGCAACGAAATCTTCCGCTCCTGCACTCCTGAATTCACTCTGCTTCAGATCTCTCAATTATGAAACTCCACTTAGATTCATCCCATAAACAAATTGAAATGGACTTTTCCCATTTCTCCTATTCACTGAGTCATTATATGCAAACTTGACTTGTGCTAGAATCCGGTCCCACTGACTACGTTGTTCAGTGACCAAACTCCTTAGTAAATCTCTTAAGATTTTATTCACCACTTCATTTTGTCCATCTGTTTGAGGATGATATGCAGAGCTAAAATATATATTTGTCCCCAACTTGTTCCACAATGTCCTCCAAAAATGACCAACAAATTTAGTATCCCTGTCTGAAACTATGCTTCTGGGCAATCCATGGAGTCTCAAAACCTCTCTGGAAAAAAAAATTGCAACATGCATTGCATCATTGGTCTTATGGCATGGGATAATGTGTGCCATATTCGAAAATCTATCCACCACCACAAATATGGAATCACTTCCCCTCTATGTTCTTGGAAATTCCAACACAAAATCCATGCTTATTGCATCCCAAGGCCTCTCCAGAATAGGCAATGGCTGATACAACCCAATTTTGTCCTGCTTCACTTTGGCATACTGGAAAATCTTGCAATTGTTCACAAATTTCTTCACCTCTTCTCTCATACCTAGCCAATAACATGGACCATTTAATTGGGAAAAGGTTTTGTCATGGTCGAAGTGTCCAGCTAGAACTCCACTATGTTTTTCCTTCAACAAATTCTCCCTCATCAAGCATCTTGGTATGCACAACTGGCATCCTTTGAACAACAACCCATCCTGAATCAGATATTCGACCCACTGGCTTCTGTCTCTGAGTAAAAGATTCGCACATGCTTCATATGCTTCTCCAAAATTTGGATCACTATGATACATTTCCTTAAGGTGATCAAACCCTAAGGTCTTGACTTGAAATTCCTACAGAATCAAAATCCTCCTTCTCAATGCATCAACAACCTTGTTAGCATTTCCATAAATATGTTTAATGACAAAAGTGATTTTTTTCATAAACTCTATCCATTTGGCATGTCTCTGGTTTAACTTTTCCTATCTGGTTATGAATTGCAAAGCGTGATTGTCATTATACAAAAAAAATTCCTTTGGTATGTTGTTCCTGAGTCTGTACTAAGGCTTAGAGTATAGTGTCAAGGCATCTGAAGGTATGTAAAAGATGTATACGAAGATAAAATCACCTTCTGTATGGGAAACTAATGAAGGTTTCTACGTTCTAACTGTCTAGCTTCCAACTGTTCCTGGGTAGTAATATCTTGTTCGATGGCTGCCCATGAACGTTCCAATTCCTCCCGGGTGTTTGCAGTTTTAAGAATTGTGTCAAAAATATTTAAAGCGATATGTATTTGAATAGCTAACCCGGGTTGAATATTTGGTTGAATTGTTGCGGGGATAGTCATTGAGGAACAATACAAGTATGAAATGATTTAACGAGAGGTTTCAATGCTGTTCAATTCGGTCGAAGTGAAGAGAAACCTTTGCCTGAAGAATAAAATAAAAACGCAAACTGAAGGCCCTTTCCCGTAACTATGTTATTTTCAATAAAAAGATGGGAGATGAGAGAAAAAACATTTAGCTGTAGACAACGTAAGATTCCTGTCAATAGGAAACTCGTACATACATAGAAGAAGAAACTAGCACAGCCATAATCGATATAGTGTAACTAAATATATGATTCTGTAAATGCAAATTGGTCTTACACCCGCTAAAGCTGGTGCAGAGGAAAGACAAGAGACAATTACAGAAAGATAAAATCCTTTTCACTACAGTAGTGGTCATACTAAATTATAATGATACACATCAATTATGTAGAGCAAAATGAAAAGAAACAAATAACANTGACGGAATTAGGAATCTCCAAATTTGCTTGTATTAACTTCCTTCATGCAAAAAACTCTATTACAATTTGATCCCAGAAAGTCCAGCCCTTCCTTCTTCTTTCTCTGTTCTATTTATACAAATTTGCCTTCTCCTATTCTGTTTACAAAAAAGTGCCAGGTGCTTCATTTACGTGACTCGGTGCATATCATACATCTGTCCGTAAAACTGGATACAAGCTGTGGTGGTTCCGTTTGGCAGCTGTTAGGAGTGAAATTACTCCATCTCTTCTAGTCCATTTTTCAAGAAGTGCCAGGTGCTTATCTTTGCATAGACTCAGTGCATATCCTACATTTGTCCACGAATTGGGATACAAGCTGTGACGGCTCTGCTTGACAAATGGATTCGGCAAGATAGCACTCTCGAGCTAATTGTGGAAGTTTATTTCCCATATATGCATCAACAATATCAAGGGTGTCGAGTTGTGTGCTGGGTTGAATTAGATGCTCATCAATTTGAGCCATCTCTGCCCTGTCCATCTTAGAGATTTCCATCAAATTTCTCTCATTTTTCTCCTTCATGTCGAGGGAGATCCGCTCCATATTTATTTGCCTTAGCGTCTCTGTGTCTCCTCCACTCTCCATCCCTAACAGCTCACCATTTATGACTTTAAAGGTTTCTTCTAGTGAATTCGTCACCTTTTGTGCCTGCTCCTTACTTAAAGTAATATCATGCTCCCAGTTCTTTAACAAAATATTACCCCTAGTCTGTTCGGAAATGGAGAGCCCAGGGGTCCCTGCTGAAAATCTGTTGTTGGTAGCTATTACTGCTTCCTGTAAGATGACCCAAGCAGCTTCTGCATTTCTTTCCTTGACAATCAGATTCTCAGAAATCTGATTCATTAACAAGCAATCTTTTCGAAACTCCCCTATCTTGTTTAGTAGACTCTGTTGAGCATAAGAGACCTTGCTCCGAATGTCGATTACTCGGGATTTAACAATCTCGATGTCAATCACTTTGCTTTCTGCGACCTCTAACTGAGCCTGTAATTGTGTGATCGTATCCCTCTGGTGGCCGGACTGCACCCGACCATCTCGGATCACTGAATTTGCCTGTTCCAGCTTGGTCTTGAGGACCTCGATTTCTTTCTTATCGACCAATTGGGCCAGCTCTATTGCTCGACTCGCTTGACTCTTAGCGTCTTCCGCAGCCGAAGCCACTCGGGCTTCAAGAGTCTTGATCAATCGGTTCTTTTCTTTGAGCTGATTCTTTAACGCCCCGACCGAGAATTGATTTGCCGTCGCGTACGCTCCCAGCGTCCCTGCAATCTCTGTGGCAAATTCATCTTTCCTTTTGTTCATCCCATCGGTCATTACTTTGAACCTTTTGACAGTTGATCCTTCCTCCCGGGAGAAATCCATTTTCACAACTGCCTTTCTCTTTTTGTCGAAGAAAAATTCATTAGGAGGAAGTTCTTCTGCCCTGACTGGCCTTAGTTCTTCTCTGAAAATCCATCCCTCCTGTATGTTTCCTTGTGTTGACTGCAAAGGGGTGACAGAGGTGATAGGTTCCCCGATTTGCTTCGCGGCCTTACCTGGTGTATCAAAGGAGTCTTTCTCCTTTGGAGGATTAGAGGTCTTTGTCTCTGTCCCTGTCTCCGGATTCTGAGTTTCTGGCGGGTCTATGTTTTTTACTTCCACCTCTGGACCATGTTCCTTGGGTGGGTCAATTGTCCCTTTTTCTGTTTCGGGATTCTTTTCCTGCTCAGGACTCTTCTTTTGTTCAGGATTCTTCTCCTGCTCAGGATTCTTCTCCTGCTCCCCTTCCTGACGTTTTTCGGGATTAGAAGTTTGGCCCTTAGAGCTTTCAGCCTCCTTCTCTTTATCCTTGGAAAGTCCTAGACCTCCTAACACCACGGGAATACATCTTTTCCTATGCTCCTGGAATTTTAAAACAGAATCCCTGTCTTCGGGAGCCAGAGATCTGATTTGGAATTGTACTTCTGAATAGGACCTTGCCCCTCGGAAAACATCATCCGAGGGTGAGCATTCATGTTCAAATCTCTTTAATCCACAATTTCCCAAATGGGTGCTTACAACCCTCTGAGGATCATGCTTTTTGTACTCAATAGAGACTAGGCTCAAGTCTTCTAAGGTTGCATCCTCAGCCTTAGCATGTCTGAAATCTAATAAGGAATAGGAATTAAGCTGAATAGGGAAAAAGGGCCATACCTTCTTCGTTGATGCTTTCAGTTCTTTGCTTACGCCGTCGATCACTGTTTGTCGAGCAATTTCGCAACATGCCAGTTTGTCGGGGATAAATTGTGGGAGGGCCAGAGGAGGAACAACAGCTCCGAAAACTCTAAAATAGGAGAATTCTTCTTCTACATACCAGTCCGCGATACTGCTCAGATTTGCAGGAATGCTATCCGAGATGCGGGGTGGCAAAAGACCAAAAATGGCGAGGTGCAGGGGCACCATCACCCAGTTGAAAATCTCATAAATAAACTTATTTGCATTATTTTCCCACAACTTGTCGTGGTACTCATGCACAGTTTTTTCTTCGGTTGGACTCCAAGCCCAATTCATCAAAGGAAAAGGCGTCATGGAGCATATTGCGTCCATGATATACGTGGACATGAAGAATCCAGATGGTCTTCTTGCTTCCTTTTTCTCCCGGTATTCTGTGATCCTGTTGAACATACTGTCAGAGAGCATCTTCGCCCAATTAAATGAGCAACCTTCTGCTACCCGAAAGATGAGAGGTGCCCACTGAATGTAGAAATGGGCGGTATCTTCCCATCCGAAAAGCTGACAAGTCATCATCGCCACATACATATACTGTGGCTGCAATGAAGAAATTGAATACACACCTTTGTCATTCACTCTGAATATTTCGGAACGCGAGACCCACTCTTTAATCAAACTAGGCATGGTTTTATCATATTCCTCGCATTCCTTCTTTTTGAATTCCTCCAGGAATTCTTTGCCATATGTATATTCAAAAGTTGCTGGGAGCTTATACATAGATTGGATATGCTCTGGTCTGAAAGTCCCGACCGTGTTCCGTCGGTCATTTATGATGGTTCTAGTGGATAAGTCGACGTGATCCAATGCCCATTGGATCATGTCGTAGTATGGGAGCAACCGAGGTCTGGTTGCAACCAGGTGCATTCCCGACAGAACAATTGTCTTATACTTAGTGTTCAGATCATCCTTTTCAAATTCATTATCATCGGAGTCTGAGTAGTTAACCAACTCGGTTTGCAGAATGTCTGAGATAAACGACCAGGTGGGTACTGAGACGCCAGTCCGAGGTGAAGTATCTGAGACGTTGTCTGAACCCTGTGTTGCAACCTCGACACTTTCTTTCGTTTCTCTTCTTGGTGCCATGGCTGATGTCTGCTGTTTCGCTCTTCTGCAATAGACCTGTGTATACATGCAGAAATGAGTTCCCTCGGAGAAAAGTGCGCTCTGTGCGTTTATGAGAAATTTTTAAAATAGACGAAACTCTCGTATATATTTGAAAATCTTGTACCTTTGCAATAAGTCTGTCAAATCACAAATAAAACCAAATTTATTGTATAAATCTAATATGATTTATTCGTGGATTTACCCTAATTCTTCATTAATGTCATCAATGTTCGGCGGCTTGACAGGCAGTTGGGTTATGGAGAGCAAGTAAATACCTCGTGAAGAGTGCCAACCTCGATGCGCGGGATGGATCTCGTTTAATTTAAAATTACAAATCTTAACGACTTAAAGAATTTTCTCGTCTTTCGCTGTATTGTGAATCTCCTTTTCATGTTTTGACTCATCAACTCGCGAGACTGTGAGTGCCGATTTTAACATAATTAACGACAATCGTGATTTGGTGCAACCTTAATTATATAATTAACTTAATCGCCATATCGCGATTCGGGGATTCGAAGGCAAACTTTTGGGAAAATGATATGCCGAGTCGCGATATCGCGATGTAGCGACAATTAAGGATCGAATTAAGAGAAGGAAATCTTAGATTAAGTGACTAATTAATCTCGCTATAATTATGTCGCAACTTCGTGAATCGGAGTTTTGGACATCCTAACTCGACGAAAGAAAGTGTCGAGTGACGATGTGCCGAGAACCAATATTTAATCATGGTTAGTTTTTTACCCTTAGTCTCCAACCAAGGTTATCACAAAGTCATCGTGTTCTCGGCTATCGGGGCTGCAAGAACATAAAACCTTTGAAAATGATATGCTGAGGCGCGAAACCCCAACAACGCCTAATCATGGGTTAAAGGTTTCACCCTAGTTAATGCCTTAAGCGAAAATTAAAATCGAGTTCGCAGTTTCGCGACTCGGGACTTGTGAATCCAAAAATTAAAGTGTCCGACTTGCAAGACCCCAAAATAAAACAAAGAGCAAACATTTTTGCGAAAAATGGACCCTTTTTTGAAAGTGACAAAGCAATTCTATTCATGGGACTGGATTTCAGAGCTTTATGATTTCAGAAGGAAAAGAAAAGCAACTTTAGATCTCAAGTATCAAAAATTGAAAATTTAGCAAGGTGAAAAACAAGGGTGGCTCCAACATGGTACAAGATAATGTCTCCATTTATTCAAAGTTTGGATTATGGCATAGAAATATTTGTCGTATGTGGAGTACTTCCTTTTAGCTTCATTTAGATTCTCATTGAAATATGAAACATGTCTATTCTCTTGACTCAAGACTGATCCAATTGTAACTCCACTCGCGTCACATCTTACCTGAAATGTCCTTCCAAAATCTAGTAAAACCGGAATCGGTTGTTCAATTATCTTCTTCTTCAATATGTTGAAGCTCTTCTCAGCCTCTTCTCTCCATTTGAAACACTTGTGTCTTTTCTTCACTGTATCCATCATTTGAGCACTAATCCCACTAAAATTTCTAATGAACTTCCTACAAAAACTTGCTAATCCATGGAAGCTTCTCACCTCAAAGATATTTTTTGGTGACAACCATTTTTTGATCACTTTCACCTTTTCAGGATCCATCTTCAACTCATTTGAAGAAATCACAAAACCCAAATATATGAGCTTTGTCTTCAAGAAATGGGACTTCTTCAGATTAATCAACAACTTCTCTTGCTGCAAACTCCTCATCACCAATGTTAAATGTATTAAGTGCTCCTCCTTAGTTTTGCTAAACACCAGTATATCATAAAGATATACAATTACAAACTTACCAATGAAATCCTTTAACACTTCATTCATTAGTCTCATAAAAGTACTCAAGGAATTTGTTAAGCCAAACAACATAACAAGCCATTCATACAACCCCTCATTCATCTTGAATGATGTTTTCCACTCATCACCTTCCCTCATTATAATTTGGTGTTATCCACTTTTCAAATCTATCTTTGAAAAATAGTTAGCTCCAATCAGACAATCCATCAAATCATCCATCCTTGGTAATGGAAATCTATATCTGATGGTGATATTGTTCATGGCCCTTGAGTCTGTGCACATTCTCCATCTACCATCCTTATTTGGGGTTAATACAGTTGGCACTGCACATGGACTCAAGCTTTCTCTGACCAATCCCTTATCTAACAGATCTTGAACCTGTCTCTTCACCTCCTGATTCTCTTGAGGTATCAATCTATACACTTCTTTATTTGGTAGGATTTCTTCTGGTATCAAGTCAATGTGATGACTAATGCTTTTGATAGGTGGCAATGAGTTTGGAAACTCATCCACTACAATATCAGAAAAATTCTCTAACATTTCTTGAACTTCCTCAGGAAAATCCTCCAATGAAGTACTGGTAAGGATAACTCTTGGGTTCTTACTACAACAAACTGCATCTCATGTTCCTTCTTTACTTCCTTCAGGAGTTCCTTCCCACTCACGATAAGTATGCTCACGCTGACTTCATTATTCACCTTCTTCTCTTCAATCGGCAACAAGATATGTGTCCTACCATTTTTCTCCAAGGTGTAAGTATTTCTCCTTCCATCATGAATAACATTTATGTCATACTGCCAAGGTATTCCCAAAAAAATAGGACAAGCATCCATAGGAATAACATCACATAGAATCTCATCTCTATATCCTCCTATTTTAAATTCAACCAGACATTGCTTAGTAACTGTTACCTGATGACCTTTCTACAACCATGAGACTTTGTACAGTGTCTGATGTGTAGTCATATCCAACTATAGATTCTCCACCATCTTCATGGATACTAAGTTGTCAGTTCTCCCACCGTCAATCATCACCTTGCAAACCCTGTCCTTCGTTTTGCAAGTTGTCCTGAACAANGATTTTCAATCTCTAGCTCTTGCTTCAAAAGAACCTTCTTCATCATTAAGGATATTTCGTCCTCTGCATCTTATTTCTCAACATCTCTCTTATGTGATTCTTAGATGTGAGCTTCACCTCCTTTCTTTCTCTTGGGGAAAACCCAAGACATATGTCTTGCCTTTCCACAGGCATAACATCTCACTTCTCCTCCTCTACCTCTTCCTCTTCCTCTGGGAAAAGAAGTTCAACCACCACTCTTCCTTCCTTGAGAAATTCCTCCTCTCTCAGAGTGACTATGTGGTTTCTCTGCCTCATCCTTGGGCTTCTATGCTTTATCTTGGGCAACTCCTTTACCTATGTTCATATTTCGACCTCTGTTTTGTTGACTCTGTTTCCTGGCCAACTTCTCTTCAACCTTCAATGCCATCTGATACACGTCCTCTACTGTCCTGATTGTCGCCATGTTGATCTCATCTTGAATATCATATCTCAACCCATTAATATATCTAGAAACTTTCTCTTTATCCCTCTCTCTCTGCCCATCTCTAATGTTCAATTTGTAGAAATCCTCTGTGTACTCCTTCATAGTCAATCCTCTCTATCTTAGGTTTTGCATCCTCCTGAAAAAAATTATCTGCTAATATTTGGGTATCAATTTTGCCTTAAGCTTGGCTACCATTCGGTCCCAACTCTTGATTTTTGGCTTTCCTTTGCTCCTCTTATCGGCCTGCAGTTCATCCCACCATAATGTTGCATGTCCTTTCAACATAGTGATAGCATGTCTTACCTTTTTTTCCTCTTCGATATCCTCATAGTCGAAATACTTGTCAATTGCTCGTATCCAGTCAAGTAGTTCTTTTGTGTCTAAAATTCCTTCATACATAGGGATGTCAATCTTCACTCTAGCACCCAATTTGAAAACTTCTCTTAACAAGCATTCTTATGCAGTTTCCTCTGCTATATCTTCTTCAACTTCTACTTCTTCCATTTCTACCTCGCTGACATCTCTAGCATTAGGCACTTTCCTTTGTGTTGTCTCCATGACATCCAACCTCACATGGAGTTCTCTCATATCCCTTTCCATAGATATGTTGGCTACAGATGGATCAACACATCTTCCAGGAGGCATTATGCTAACGCTTCTGATACCTCTCCTCGATACCAGTTCAACTCATTTCTTTATAAAATTCAATTTTGTACTCACTTTGATACCACTCCTGGTGCAAACCCCCTTCCCTCCAAAGGGTTGCGTGACCTCCTAATCTTGGATTGTTTGAAAATACTGAGTCAAAGTGACTCCTTGGGTTCCTATGGTCACCTGAAATAAATCTACCCACACACACAGGTCTACTCCACAAGTGACCATGTCTATGACCGTGGGTCTATACCTTCGTGTTTCAGACTTCGAGGATATCTCGAATCCTTCTCCCAACTTTTCTCGAAATTCTCTTCTCCGAGGTTCTAAACTTTTGTCATACGTCTCCTCAGATCCGTTGGCCCCACTATGGTTCAAACTTCATGGCCTCGCGAAACTCTAGGACTCTCACCCAAAACTTCTGACCCTTCGATTTCCAAACTCCTTGACCCATTTCTATGTGCTCCTCTACAATCAACGGTCAGGATTGGATCGCAACTTCGGACTTCATGACTCTACTCTCATCAATTTATGAAATTGTTGAACTCCAAAATGATGGAATACTCCCTGGCTATCCTTCTTGAACTTTACCTTCTTCTGGTTCCTCTGAAGGCTTCCTTTGACTCTTAGTCAAATCTCGATCTATGCACACCTTGCAACAGACTATTCTTTGTGCTCAACTTCTCTTCATGGTTGAATTCGCCCTCCTTGTGAGTGTTATCCAACCTCTTTTGTCTTCTGTGACCAAAATGACGTTATCCCCCCTGAGATTTCGAGTCTAAAAACAATGTCACGCACTAGTTGTGGACGTCAATGCACTCCTTGCACATATACGGGTTCCACTATCTCTTCTGATCTTTCAAGTCAAAACAGACTCGGTCATGCACTCCTTGTGGACACTATGCACTCCTTTCACTTGCTCAATGAAGAGAAACAATTGAAACTTATTCCCTCTTCACAGTAACTCATACATTCAACAAAGAAAATATAGTCATAGATATAAGAAAAAAAATAATAGAGAATTCAAAAATAACAAAAACTCTACCATTCATTCATGTAGACACATAACAACATACATTGGGTAATATGTCTCTGTTATATTCATCCAACTGGAACTTACATACGTTCATACAACATTTCTTTGTATCTCCTAGCTTTTAGCTTACAATGGAAATCTACACACTAGATTCAGTAGCCTCTCTTCGGAAATAATACAATGATTTATACAAAGGGACTCTCTTGAGTTCCTCCCTCCAACTACTCTATGCTATCTTAATGGAAATTGAATGCTACCAACTACTTAATACCTATTACAATAAATATTGTGTCAGAAAGATGAGAGTGCAGGCTCGAAATATATACTGCAATCTAATTCATAAAACAAATACATTCCCCCATCAACTTTACATGATGGCTCATCCTTCGATATTTAAAGACATTCATAACTCAAAAAGTTTGTCAAATTGAATTAATACATTGATCTTTTGAAATTCAAAATGTTTCAAAATATGTGTGCTAGTGCGCCCAACTGTCTTCCATGCTCTTTCTTTGTTGGTGATGCTTCTTCATCAAAATCCATCGAAATGACCTCCCATTTTGATTATGGAATCACGTGTAGCTGTAGTAATCCTACCGGATGTTTGTGTTCAGTCTTCACCTACTGACATTCTAGACATATTGCCACATAGTTGACTTTGTTTTCCTTCATTCCTTTCCAGAAGAATAAGGGTTTAAGGTCTACCCTCATCTTCGTGACTCCCGGGTGAGCCATGTACATTGCTCTGTGATCCTCATTTAGGATCAAACTCCTCAAATTGTCATTGGGCGGTACATAAATTCGACTTTTAAATATCAATAATCCATCATTGTCCATAGTAAATCCTTCAAATTTTGGTACCATCATTGTGTTTTGTCCGATAAAATCCTTAACCTCTTTGTACCAATCATCGTAGTGATGTAAAGTTAGAATCTTTTCATGTATATTCATCTGAAGAGGCATCACCGAAAATATGTGCGGTCTCCGAGTCAACGCATCAACCACTATGTTCATTATTCCCTTTATGTAAGTAATCTCGAAATCGTACTCGCTAAGAAATTATGACCAACGTCGTTGTCGTGCATTCAAGTCGCCTTGCATAAAGATGTGTTGTAGTCCATAGTGGTACATTTTTAGTTCGAATTTCCATCCAATAAGTTAGTGTCTCCAAACTCTTAAGGCATAAACAATGGTTAAGAACTCCAAATCGTGCGTCGCATAGTTCTCCTCATGCCTTCTCAACTTCCTCGAGATGTAAGTGATCACTCGATTGTCTTGCATCAAGACTTCGCCTAAGCCTTCCTTGGATGTGTCAGTGCATACCAAGAAGTCCGCATCCATGTCAGGGACCTTTAGTATGGGTGTTGTTGTCAACAACTCCTTGAGCCTTCGAAATGTTTCCACGCATTTCTCGATCCAAACAAACTTCTTGTTCTTCTTCTGCAATTTTGTAATCGGATTTGCTATCTTCGAAAAACCCTCGACAAACCTTCAATAGTATCCTTCTAAACCCATGAATATACGCACTTCAGGGACATTCGTCGGCACAGGCCATTCCATAATAGCCTCAACCTTTGCTAGATCCATAGAAATACCTTCATCAAACATGACATGCCCTAAGTAGTGAATCTTTGATTGATAAAATGAGCATTTAGACAATTTCCTATACAATTTGTTCTCTCCCAGACACTGTAGTACCAAGTGCCAGTGCTCATCATGCTCTTCCAACATACAAGAGTAAATCAAAATATTGCCAATGAATACTTGGAAAAACTTGTCCAAGTATTCGTGGAACACCCCGTTCATCAAACTCATAAATACCCCAGGGGCGTTTGTTAGTCCAAAAGGTAAAACAATAAACTCATTATGTCTAAATATTGTCTTAAAGGAAGACTTAGGGACGTCATCCTCCTTGATCTATAACTGGTGATACCCTAATCTCAAGTCGATCTTTGAAAACACCATCGCACCCTTCATATGATCAAACAGATCATCAATCCTTGACAACATATATTTATTCTTGATCGTTTCCTTTTTCAATTGACGATAGTCAATGCAAAGTCTCCACGAACCATCCTTCTTCCATATGAAGATAACAGGCACACCCCATAGTGACACACTTGGACATATAAGTCCCAGGTCCAACAACTCCTTTAGTTGCATTCTCAACTCCTGTAACTCCGTGGTCAACATCCAATAAGGCGTTCTTTCTATCGGTTCAGTCCCTGGTTTTAGGTCTATGGTAAATTCCAATTCCCTCTCTGGTGGCATCCCAGGTAACTCCTCAGGGAAGACGTCCGAAAAATCTCTCACCACCAGAAGGTGTTCTAGACCTTTTTCTACTCCCTTATTGTTTAACGCAAGGATCACATAAATCTTACATCCCTTGCACATGCTCTTCCGTAGCTGCAAGGAAGAGATGAACCTCAGGGAGACTCCCTAGTTTTGACCTACAATCATGCGTCTCTGTCCCTCATCATTGACCAAGTTTAATCGTTTCATCTCATAGCTGAGTATCGCTTCATGCGATTCCAACCAGCCCATACCGATCATAATGTCATAAGATCCTAATATCATGATGTACAGGTTGGCCCTGGTGACAAACTCTCCCAGGTTAAGGTGACACCCCGTAACCTTCCCTCCAACCTTCTGTTTGGCTTCTGAAGCCATTTCTACAAAGCTAAACTCATCCTATCCGACTGTCTTTACCTTAATTCATTTTAGTGCTGCACCAGAAATGAAACTCTCTGTAGCACCGAGATCTATCAAAATACTAAGGGTCTGGTAAGTGACAGTACCTAACATCTCGAGCATAGTAGACTAGTGCTCTTCATGGTGGTTATTCATCATTGCATGAATATGATGGGCCTTGCCCAAATCTCCCACGGTAGTGGGTCCGACTGATCCAGATGCTCTCGTCCTATCCATTAGGCAATTGAGTTCGTAATGTGGCTCACCACATGTCCAAAACCCTTTCTTCAGTCCAGTACTACTGGTACCTGAAGTAGAAGCTGATGGCCCATCGGCCTAGAACCCTGGTTTGTTCTACTGAATAGGCCTAAACTGTTGTTGTTGCGGTGTAACACACCCACGACGGCGAATAAAAAAATTCTCTTTTCTCAAGGGACAAAATCTCAAATTCTGAAGCAGAACAATTCTCTAAGACTTGATGGTCTCGTTCTATAGTTAAACACAAAACATTTTGGTTTCTTGGTGTAGGTTTAAGGGAATACACAACCTTCCCTTTCACCCTGCTACGAAAACTTGGAGTGTCGGGCGTTAGCTCCTTTTGTGACTCAGTCTACGCAATCAAGTTCCAGACACAAGTTTTTCTCATGCGGCCACGGGCTGTGAAAACCCACCTACCCAAAAGTCATTTTGGGGCTTCGCATATCGGGTATTCTGCATGCAAGTTACCCTAAATTTCCCAACCTCTAAAATTTGACAGGGGCCGAGAGCATGCTAGCTCTTCCCTTATCCTCCTCCGCGTGACCATTATCCATGACCATAGGCTTAACCTAAATGGCGCGTCACATTTCACAACTTTGGGACTTTTGATGCAAGTCTCCCCAACTCCTCCAACTCCCAAGCCCTGAAAGGGCTTAACGACCATTATCTCCCTCTACTCACATGACCATTCCCATGACCACAGGCTTAACCTAAACGGTGTGTCGCATTTTGCGACTTTGGGACTTTCGATGCAAGGTGCCCCAACTACTCCAACTCCCGAGCTCCAAAAGGGGCTTAGCAACTGATATCTCCCTCCTTTGGCCTCCTTCCATGTGACCATTCACTATGACCCAGGGCCTAACTCCAAGGCGCGTTGGAACTTTGCATATCGCGAGTTCTCATGACTGCCCTCTTTGACTTTTCTACCCTGCGAGTCAGAGAAATGATGAGCTCTCACCACTTGTCCTCCTTGATGGATGACCACGATCAAATCATGATTTTGCACATCACGATTTCGAAGATTTATTCTCTTTTACCTTCTTGTCGATCAAATCATAACTTGTCTCGTGCACCTTCCTTTGGATCCAACGACTATTGGTCCACGCGCTTCAGATTTGATGGCTTAGATTCGCTTTCCTCCTGCGCTGACTTCTCGTTGTCTGGACGTGGATTTTGAAGGTCCATATATTCTCCTCTACAAATGGGTCCTTAGGGAATTTCTAATTCCCATGTACTCCTTATGTTAATCCATTCACGTCAGATCAATGGTCCACGACCTTCCTCGATCTAACGGTCCAGATCACATTGCAACATCTGGTTTCAGAAGTTTAGTCACACCTCTTCACAGACCTATCTACCCACACCATGCTTCCTTTATAGCCTTCCTCATAAATATTGCATGGATCTTGAACTCCCCCATCCTTGGTCATGTCCGAAAGCCTTACACATGAGCAGTCTGACCCCATCACCCCATTAACTCTTGAGGAGGCCTTCCCACCTACCAACCTAATGAGAATTCATTTCTGGTCAGCGGGTTGTTTTGATATTGAGCAAGTTTAAATCTAGTATGGTACTGGTTTGGTGGAGGTTAATGCAACCATTCTGGGTTCCCTCCACCACCTTTTCATTAGAAATCATGGTCTCTCTCTTAGCACATCCCCTTCACAACAATCATGCAATACATATTTGTTTTCTATTAAAATAACAAAATTTACATTTGTCGACCTTTTGTTCAAAGGTCTATCAAAACAAACATTCAAACCTTTGAGTTTTCCATATTTCCCTGACCAATATAGTTATATTTAAATATTGGGGGAAATAGGGTGTTACAATTCCCTCCCCCTTAAAGGAAAATCATTCTCGATGTTCTATCTATCAACATGACATGTATGTACAGAAGTAAAAAAATTGGATATGCCTGTCTCATGGCATCTTCCATTGCCCATGTAGCCTCATTTGGGCCAAAGTGTTTCCACTGCACCTTGACCTGTGCAATGGTTCGGTTCCTGAGTGAGGTTTCCTTCCTATCTAGTATGCACTGGGGTTCTAGCAGGAATTCTCCCTCCAGTTCCACCTAGATCACAAAACAATTAATTATATTATTAGTATCATGTACATATTTCTTCAATAATGAAACATGAAAAACATGATGTGCCTTTACAGTGGAAGGAAGTGCTAGCCTATAGGATATGGGTCCCACTCTATATAAGACTTCAAAGGGTCCATAATATTGAAGTGCTAATTTGGCATAGGCTCCCATTCTCAGGGAACTCTTCCTGGGTCTAACTCGAAGATAGACATGGTCTTCGGTCTTAAACTCTCTGGGAGTTCTCTTTCTGTTGGCGTAAATTTTCTGTGTATCATGAGAAATCTTCATATTTTGTCTTATCTGAACCACTTGTTGTTCCATTTCTTTCAGCATGTCTGGTTCAATTGTAATTCTATCCATTGGGTTACTCCAATTGATTGGAATCCTTCATGGTCTACCATAGAGGACTTCGAAAGGGCTCATCCTCAAGGATTCTTGATAACCATTGTTGTAGGAAAACTCTACCAATGGTAGGTAGTCTTCCCATTTCTTAGGCTAATGTATTACATGCATCCTTAGCATGTCTTATACTATTTGGTTCACTCTTTCTGGCTGTCCATCAGTTTGAGGGTGATAGGATGTGATGAACAACAATTTAGTCTCAAAACCGACCATTATGGATTTCCAAAAGTTTGAAGTAAATTTGGTATCTCTGTCAGATACAATTTCCTTGGGCATGCCATACAGTCTGAATATATCCTTCATGAAAATGTTGGCAATATCTATTTCCTTGCAAGTTGACTTGATAGGGATGAAATGAGCATACTTACTTAGTTTTTCCACCACAACCATGATGGCATCATTTTGCTTGGTCAACTTTGGTAATATGGTGACGAAATCCATGGAGATGGTTTCCCATTTCCATTATGGGATTGGTAGGGGTTGTAACAATCCTGCTGGGTGTCAGTGCTCTGCCTTAATTTGTTGGCACTCTAGGCGCTTAGCTAGATAGTTAGCTATGTCGTTCTTCAACCCAGGCCAATAGAATTTTTTCCTAGTGGTCATGATCATCTTCTGATATCCTGGGTGACCATTATATGGTCTCTTATGCAGTTCATCCATTATGAACCTCTTCAAGTCGTCACAATTTGGAATATGCAATCTATTTTTGTAATTCAGCAGCCCTCCCTCAAGAATTTGGTAGCCTTCGTACTTTATTCATGTAGGTTCTTTTCTTAGGTATGAGGTCACAGTCTTGAAGAATGCATCTGTCTCTTGTGTAGTTCTGACTCTTTTCCTGACATCCATTTTGCAGGTGCTCACTGCTACCAAATGAATCATTTTTATACTTATGTTGAGGGCATCGACCACCCTATTCTCCTTTCCTTTTATGTGTTTGATTTTGAAATTGAATTCACTTAGGATAGCCATCCACCTAGCTTGTCTGGTGTTGAGTTTCGGTTGATCAAATAGGTGCCTCAACCCATAATGGTATGTCATAAGCACAAATATTCTTCCTAAGAGGTAGTGCCTCCACATTTTTAAAGCATGTACTATGGTAGCCAACTCTAGGTCATGGGTCACATAATTGATCTCATGTTCATTTAATTTCCAGGATGTGTAGGAAATTACACGTCCTTCTTGCATAAGGACTCCTCTGAGTCCTTCCTTACAGGTGTCTATACATACGAGGAAATCATTATTCGGGTCTGCAATCTTTCGCACGTGTGCATGGGTCAGGAGGTGTTTCAACTCCTGAAATATTTCTTTGCAATTTGACGTCCAAATGAATTTAATCCCCTTTTTCTGAAGGGCAGTGATTGGACAACCAATCTTGGAAAACCCTTTTATGAACCTTCTATAATATCCTACTAAGCCCATGAAGGACCTAATATCAGATACATATTTTGGGGTAGGCCATTCCATAATGGATCTGATCTTGTCAGGGTCTACTGCCACCCCTTCCTTAGATATGACATGGCCTAATTAGTGGACTTGCTTTTGAAAGAAATCGCACTTGCTAAACTTAGCGTAGAGCTGATGCTCTATTAGTATTTGAAGTACGAGTCTAAGATGTTCTTCGTGCTCCTCTCTATCCTTGGAGTAGATTAGGATATCATCAATGAAAACCAATACAAATTTGTCTAGAAATTTGCTGAGTACAATATTCATCAAGCACAGAAAGGTGGTAGGGGCATTGGTTAACCCAAATGACACCACCACGAATTCGTAGTGACCATACCTCATCCTAAAGTTTTTTTTTTTATGTCTTCATCCTTAATCTAGACTTGATGGTAGCCAGATCTTAGGTCGATCTTCAAGAAGATGGATGCATATCCCAATTGATCGAATACGTCATCAATTCTTGGTAAGGGGTACTTGTTCTTTATGGTTTCTTATTGAGTTGTCTGAAATATATGCATAGTCAGAGTGTGCCATCTTTATTTTTCACAAACAGGATGGGCGCTCCCCACGAAGATACACTGGGTCGGATGTAGCCTTTTTTCGTCATCTCCTTTAGTTGTAGCTTGAGCTCAACAAGCTCTAGCGTGCTCATTATGTATGCCGTTCTAGATGCTGGTACCGCTCTCGGTGTAAGTTATATCGAGAAGTCAAAACCCCTTCTTGGAGGTAGACCTGGTACTTCTTCTGGGAATACATCCTTGTATTATCTTAATATGGGGTGGTCCTCTAGGTTTGGTTTGTCGTCCTTAACGGATTCCAACACCTGTATTGCATACAAGGAACACCCTTTCCTACAATAATTCTTCATTTGAAGGGCCAATATTTGTCTCACTAAGACATGCTTATGAATCCCTTGGAGTGTCATCTTTCTCCCTTCTTCATCTAGACATTCAAGTTTTATGATAACAACCCATTTTAGTTTTATAAGTATCCAACCAATCCATACCAATCAATAGGTCATATGATCCCAAGGAAAGTATGTTAAGGGTTGCTTGGGTGGGCAATCCACCCATGATGAATTGGCAGGCTGGTATGGCCTCTGACACCTTTCTTTTGGTCCCAATGGCTAGTTGTACCAACCATGGTTTAACATGTCTAATTGGTTGCAGTTTACACTTATTGGCAGTCTGAGGTGATACATAAATCAAATTAGAACCTGGGTCAATTAAAGTAGAAATTGGATGGTTGGCGATCATACCTTCCAGCTCCACTATTGAAGCTTGGTGGTAGGATTGATTATTGTCCATGGCTGCATAGATTCGTGGCATGCTCCTAGCCACATCATTGATGATGGTAGCTTCTTGGATATTGTAGACCCCCTTATTTTTTTGTTGTCTATGTGGACAGTCCCTCAATCTATGATTTTCTTCACAACCCCATCATTTTAAGGGTTCCTTCTTTATGTTATCGGTCTTTGTTGGGGCTGTCTGAAAAGGTTTATTTCCACTTTGAGAGGGGAATTTTGTTGATATACGCTTCTAGGGAGGCTCCCCCTAGAATATTTTCCATAGTTCTTAAATATTAAGGAGTTAAACCTTTTCTTATGGAATCCCAATCTACTCTTCTTCTTCCAGTCCTCATGGGGTATTTCCTTGCTCCCAAATTTTTCATAACAATACCTCACCTTCCAGATAGCTTCTTCTAGGGTCCTTGGTTTGTTGAACTCAATCCTATCCTGGTAGGTCTGAGGTAACCCACTAATGAACCGCTGCATTTTTTCTTTTTCATCTTTTATGTAGGGTACATACCTCAGTAGTTCGAGGAATTTATTGACAAATTCCTCTATGGTGATTTGTCCCAGCTGGAGTTCATAGAATTCCTTATTTTTCCCATACATGTATTTTTTTTACAGATGTTGCTTCCTGAAGTATTTCTCAAACTGCCTCCATGACAAGTCCTTCTCATGGACTCCTTTCACATTCCTAAGGTCTCCCCACCATATGGAAGCCTTTCCATTCAGGTTGAAGATGGCTATTCAAGCCTTCAAGTTTTCAGAGTAGTCATGAACTCTAAAATACTTCTTTAAACCAAGCAGCCAAGATTCTGCCTCTTCTCCCTTTTTAATCTCTCTGTCGAAAGAGGGTGGTTTGGCTTTCTTGAACTCTTCAGGACCACGGGTTTTGGAATGCTTCCGTCTCTTTCCTTTCCTCTGAGAATGCGAGTTGGCCCTGCTACTAGAAGATTCTTCGAAGTTGTTAGCTTCCTTTCCAGAGGAATCTCCTGATGAGTGTCCCCTACCTCTAGGTTGGACCTTCTTCGTGGTACTTCTCCTAGTGGGGTCACTTATGGAGTCATGTTTTCGGGTCTCGGGTGGACTCTGACTTCTCTTCTTGTGTCGTCGGTTCGCATGACTGGTTGTGGGTTCATGTTGCAGTTGATTTTGTATGTTGGATAAGATATGTAGCAAGACTTTGTTAATTTCTATTTGTTTCTCTTGCTCCTTTATCAATCTCTCGTTGTCAGCCTTGAAACTCTATAACTCAGCCCTGAGGCTCCTTATAGTTTCATCCAGATCTGGTGGGGTTTCCACCACCCTCCTTTCATTAGATTCTTCGTCTCTATTGTGGGAGCCATCCCCCACTTTATGACATGTCACCATCCTTTAGTATTGGACTTTTCCTATGATTTACTGACTACGTGAGAGTTGACAAAACACTTATTTTTAGCTAACAGTATATTAGTTCATGAATAACACACGGTTAAATTTCTTAAATTCATACATACAGTAGAAAGTTTCATTCCTTTCTTTAATAACATTTTTAAATTAGACTTTTTTAAGAAAGAGGTAAGGTAGAGTGTCATTCTTTTAGAAGTAATCCAAATAGGGTTCTTAAGTGACTCGTATGTGAGCCCAAGCAGGTCAAGTGTTGTAACCAAGCTCTGATACCATTTTGTAACACACCCACGATGATGAATAAAAATTTTCACTTTTCTCAAGGGACGAAATCTCAAATTATAAAGCCAAACAATTCTCTAAGACTTGATGGTCTTGTTCTATAGGTAAACACAAAACCTTTCAATTTCTTGGTGCAGGTTTAAGGGCATACACGACCTTCCTTTTTTCCCTGATGAGAAAACTCAGAGTGTCATGTGTTAGCTCCTTTTGTGACTCGGTCTGTGTGATTAAGTTCCAAACGCAAGTTTCTCTCACGCGGCCATGGGTTGTGACCACCCGCCTTCCCAAAAGGCATTTCGAGACTTCACATGTCGGGTATTCTACATGTGAGTTACCCCAACTTTCCCAACCTCCGAAATTTGACAGGGGCCTAGCGCATGCTAGCTCTTCCTCGATCTAATGGTCCAGATCACATCACAACATTTGGTTTCAGAAGTTTAGTCGCGCCAATCTGCGACTCTCTCGATGTGCGAATTTGTGAAAACTGAAGTAGATGAGGCGTTAACACCTACTCTCCTTCTTCAAATATGGTGGTCATGAAGAACCTTGGATCCTCCCAAATGGATCTCATCTGCTCATCTTCCAAATGAAATGGTATTCCCTTTCGATACATGAATCTTGCTATCCTTCCTGAGCTTCGTCAGTTCTGAAGGATTAAGAGCATTGCACTCTTTCTCCTGGACTTAACACCTAGAAGAGTATTCTGCACAACTCTTGCTCTCCTTCATTTAGTATAGAAATTAGGTGGTTCTTAGTCTCTTCTTGCCTCGCAGAGAGCCTGTACATATCTACACTACCTCTCCTGAGCTTAATAGACTCCATCCTTGCAGTGATTTTGGGATTCGACCTCTGCAATCAGGGAAGTACTCACTCAACTCTAGGACAGGGATGAAATTCCCTGGGGAAAGTGCTTTTGAGGAATTAAACTAGAACCTAAGGAAAATCAAGAAGATGTAAAATTTCTCAAGGAATGAACACATACTCTTAATTTAATCATACAATGTAGAAACCATTTATAGGCATATAAAAACAAGCATGCATCCATTATTTCCAATTTAAAGTTCAAGGCATAAAAAACTTATCAAAACCATAAAGCGTGAAGCAACTGTTGAAAGGGGTGCTTGTTTCCACCCAACCATAGGCTTCGTCACTCCCAATGGATTTATCACTGGCCACCCCAAGCATAGGCCACGATGCTCTGATATTAAATCTCTTACTTCCAACTCAATGAAAGTTAGGGATGAAGGTTACTCTCCTTCTCCCCATACAGGAATAGGTTAGGATGAAGTTTAATCTCCTTCGCTTGTCTCTATCTCCCTATTCCCTATGATCAAAACTCGCTTGTTCACTTTCAATCCTCCCTCGGACCCGAGAGATATACTCCCGTATCTACACTCTTTGCAGACCTCTCCACCCACACCATGCTTCCTTTCTAGCGTTCCTCATCAATATTGCGTAGGGCTCGAATTCCCCCATCCGTGTTCAGGTCTGGAAGACTTACAAATGGTCAGTCTGCCCCCATCCACTCATTAACTCTTGAGGAGGCCTTCCAACCTGACGGGAATTCGTTTATGGTCAGAGGGTTGTTCTGATATTGAGCAAGTTTAAATCCAGTATGGTACTAGTTTGGTGGAGGTTAACGCAAGCATTCTGGATTCCCTCCACCACCTTTTCATTAGCAATCATGGTCTCTCTCTTAGCACATGCCCTTCACACTAGTCATGCAATACATATTCATTTTCTATTAAAATAAAAGAATTTACATTCGTCGACCTTTTATTCAAAGGTCTATCAAAACAAACATTCACACCTTTGAGTTTTCCATAGTTCCCTGACCAATATAGTTATATTTACAAACTGGTGGTAACAGGGTGCTACATGCGGTCCATACTTTTGCTGGTGTTGTGGTCCTCGATAAGGAGTATTTTTTTGCAGTACTGATCATCAAGGAGTAGTGAAAGTGGATCCTCTCTAGAAGCCACAATATCCTGGTGACTGTCTAGCTAGTGTATGATGCTGCTACGCACCAAATGACACCTGCCCCACGGGTCTTGTTGAAGTCTTTCTCTGAACCCTACTAATAAGATCCTCCTCTACTATGAGGGTCTTCTGAATGACATCATGCAAGGTTTGAGGCATCAAAATCCTAACCTTTGCACGAATTATGACATTAAGGCCAAACACGAACTTGTTGACCTTAAGTTTCTCAGTATTCAAGTGCGGAGCATACTGAAGCAGGTTCATAAAATGAGCCTCGTGCTCATGCACCGTACAACTACCCTATCACAAGGTGTTGAACTCATTGAGATGATGCTCAATGAATTCCTCTGATAGATACCTCTCTCGGAACCATTCCTCGAACAGTTCCCATGACACGTCTTCGATGACCATGTTCAATTGCGGTAGGAGTGTCTTCCATCGTAGAAGCATGCTCCCCTTTAGTTGAAAGACTGCCATGCAAACCTTCGTGTTGGAGATATATTCCTGAAGCACAAAGCACATCTCCATATTCTCCAACCATGCCTCGGTGACTACATCGTTTGAGGCACCAAATAACTCAAGAAATTTGACCTTCTCGAGTTCATGGTGAATGCTACCAGTACCGACCAGAGCACACAGTGGACCCTCAGGGGCTGATGACACTGTGACCTCATATCTATCCAAATGATTGATCAGTGCCTCATACATCCGCTGAAAGGACCTCATCATCCCAACCACATGACCCACAACTATTTGTTCCTGCCCAACAACCTGTTTGTCTTCCTGGGGGTTAGACCCCTCAAACATGGATGCTACTCGGGGTGTCTCACCTCCTCCCCTAGCACCCCATGATCTGCCTCTGCAGCGTCCTCTAACCATGATTACCTGCATGAATATAAATCAAATTAATTAGCAACCTTATAATAAAAAATAAAATCAACTAAAGTCGTAGTGATCCCAAGTCGTGGGTTGAACCGCCTCTGATACCATATGTAACGCCTCCATCATTATGACTACATGCGACGCATCACAAAAGTAATTTTTTTTTAAGTAGGAAGGAAACAACGACAATATTTAGACAACACAACTTGATGACGAACACAATGCACATAGATCAGGAAACAAACAACAACGATTTAGCATACTAGCACATCACACAAATGAACGAAACATGCGATAATCAATAGACAAATAAAAATGACTAAGTTATGGGACAACATCAAGATCAACTAGACGCAACCAACATCAATGACACAGGTAACTTGAACCTTCATGATGAGTGAGGAACAAGCACAACAAGAGTTACGACACAAGAACCAACATAAATTACAGCGAACATAACGCCCACATCGGGAAGGACATGACTCTGGCTAGGTTATCCTTCGCTTCTATCAATTGGGGCATGCATTGATCCCATCATTAGGAATCATGTCATCGCAAGCGGTAGGCGTGACAGTAACCAATGCGCAACATAACCTTTCTAGACCAATAACCCAAGAAAAATCCAACACGCTTGGAGACCAAAATAATTGTCAAAAATACAAGAAGACTAACCCAAGCACCCAATCGACAATCAAAAAGACGTAAGGGAAATCCGACTACTATAACAATCACACATCACATTAACTTCCTAAAGAAATCCTACATTAACATGGTTAATGGCGCCAAGGAATCTAACCTTTAACCAATCATACCTCACACTAAATTCCTGACCACATGCGTCATACATTCCTTAAACTGGTCTTTATTTACCATTTATGGAATAACTACTTGTTGTTTTTTTTGGCAATAAAAAATGAACTGCTATATGCACTTAAAATAATCAATATACGTTGTCAACAATATGTGTTTTCTATTAAATTTGAACTACTTAACATAATATAACATAATATAAGTGAACTACGTTGTCTATTAACATAATATAAGTGAACTACTATATATAACAATGATATCTCTATCCCATAATAATATTTCGGTCCATTAATATTCGGTGTGGTAAATACATTTCAAATGTAAATTAAAAACTCTATTAAATTAATCTATGCCAACAATATCGCTGGGTAATAATTCATTTCAAATGGAAATTAAAAACTCTATTAAATTAATCTATGCCAACAATATCGCTAGGTAATAACAATATGGATGAAATTTACTATAAATAACATCGTTGTGTGAATAACATTTACAGTGTGAATAAATTTGTCTATGTGGATAACATTTACAGTGTAAATAACAATATGGATAAATTTACTGTGAGTAACATCGTTGTGTCAATCATTAATACAAAAAATAAAATCTTTGTCACTAAAATTGCTATAAATATATCTCTGTCACACATTAAATATAAAAACGGTGTCAATAAATATTAAATTCGCTATCCATGATGTGGCAATCCATAATATTAAATAGTTGTCATACGATAACGCAGATATATAATCGTTGATATATGATAACGCAGATATATAATCCAGATATGATAACATAGATATATAATCGTTGTCATAAAAAAAACACAGATATATAATCCATATAAGATAACGCAGATATATAATCGTTGATATATGATCATGCGAGTATATTAAATCATTGTAAAAGAAATGTAGATATATAAATTCTCTATCAATCAATGTGTAACTCGTTGTCATTCAATGTATAATTTCATTGTATATTTATCTCTGTGTATATTAAATTCACAGTATGTATATCTCTGTGTATATTAAATTCACAGCATATATATCTAAATCGCAGAGTAAATAAATGAAGTTGTTGTGTAATACAATAAATATAAAATCGTTGTGTTATATCGCCAAGAAAAATCACCCAAGGTTTCCATGCTAATACCCGGAGAAACAAGGGAATTAAATCATCGAGTGTGGGAGGTAAGACAATGGGTGTAGGACAGGAAACACTGAGCACAAACGAACAACGAAGAGACATTCATTCAATACGTCGAGATTAATCATTAAAAAATTCAGGCAGATATTTATCAATCAAGAACGTGGGGATTGTCATTCAACTTAGAGGTTTATCATTCACAATGCAAAGTTTTATCAATATAAACACAAGTAGAGATTTATCAATCAAACACAAGGATTGCCATTCAAACTCATAGGTTTATCATTCCCAACACAGAGTTTTATCAATGAAGACCAATCATTCGACAATGAATCAATCGAAAACGCAAGGATACTCATTCACAAGAAGGCACAAGGATTAGGGATTAATCATAAGAGAAAAAAGTAGAGATAAGTAAGGGATAGATGACTGGGTGAAATTTATCCTTTACTTATTATCCATGCATAGGAAAGTAGGGCATTTGAATCTATAGGTCTTTAAACACTGGAGCAACGACCGTCAATTCAGCTCCTGGTCGTCTGCTCAAGCACGAACTAATAACTTAAGGAGTAGGGACATAAGATAAAAACACAATTCTTCTTCGTATTAAACAATAAAACAAATGCATAGAAGACATTGCAATCAAAGGTTGGGTTCACCATGGGAAATCAATTCAAAATACATCGAGCATAAGGTTGATATGACCTTAAGTTCTTTGATCATAAAACATTGGGATCTTCAAGACAATTGCTGAAGATAAAAATGAAATCTATGGATAGTGTTATGCTCAATAAAACATAATCTTTAACATGGTATTGTTACAG
>SNQJ01S0006354.1:105269-129896 GCA_010110895.2 Picea sitchensis
CTTCTCTACACATGCCACATCATGCAACGCTGTCCTCTTCCTGTCTTAACTGCCAGTATATTTTTAGACTAAAAGTCCTTCCGCTTTTCTCAACTCCAACTGCAGTTTCCCTTTCTTTCATTCTTTCTTCTGCTTTTCGCCTGCCAGCGTTCTCCCTGATTTTCTGAACTGGCTCTTTTCATGCCTCCTCTACGCATGCCACATCATTCGTGTTGTTTCTTAAGGAAAACGATTGGTAACTTCTGCTGCTAGTCATGACCGTGGCTAAGGCGTGTGTTTTTATCAGCAAGGATCCAGCGTTGTTTCAGCATAGTTTTTCCAGCACTGTGTTTCAGCCCAGCGCTGTGTTTCAGCATATGTAACATTACTGTGTTTCAGCTGTTATAGCACTGTGTTTCAGCATAAGTTCTAGCTCTATTTCAGCATTGTGTTTCTACATCTGTGTTTCATCATCTACGTTCCAACATCTGTGTTCCAGTATCTGTGATTCAACTTCTGTGTTCCAGCTCTGTTTTAGCACTATGTTTCAGTCCTAAGTGCCTTTGTGTTCCAGCATCTCTTGTGCACCTTTGTGTTCCAGCATCTCTTGTGCGCCTTTGTGTTCCAGCATCTCTTGTGCACCTTTGTGTTCCAGCATCATTTGTGCGCCTTTGTGTACCAGCATCTCTTGTGCGCCTTTTTGTTCCAGCATCGCTTGTGCGCCTTTGTGTTCCAGCATCTGTGATTGAGCATTTGTGTTTCAGCATTTGTGTTTCAGCATCTGCGTTTCAGCATTTGTGTTCCAGCATCTGTGATTCAACATTTGTGTTTCAGCATTTGCGTTCCAGCATCTGTTTTCCAGCATCTCTTGTGCGTGCTCTATAACCAACCGATTGCCATCAATGACAACCTTGACCATCTGCGTCATCGCTGCTATAGCCATATTTCCAACCTTGACCATCTGCGTCATCTCTGCTATAGCCATATTTCCAACCTTGACCATCTGCGTCATCTCTGTTATAGCCATATTTCCAACCTTGACCATCTGCGTCATCTCTTCTATAGCCATATTTCCAACAGGTATAAGTACATTACTGAAGGCATAGGAAAAATAAATAAACTACCGTTCAATACAAATATACACATGTGTATCGTATCCAAATATGAATCTCTGAGTCATTGTCTTATGCATGCCCCATCCACATCCTGCTTGCCAACCGATGTGACCTCACCGATACCTCCCAGCCAATGCTAGGGGTACTCTTCTTCCCCCTGAGCCCCCCGGGCCGCAAAGGGGCCACTTACAGAATACTAAAGAATGCTAGCACCTAGCTCGCCTCACAAGGTCGAGCTACCTCTTGTTACCCAAGCTGGGTATCCCAACTCCCACAAGAGAAAGTTCAATCAAGGTAAAGTTTCATCAACGTAATGTTACACAAAAATATCCAATCCATACTCCTCCTCCATCCTTTTTGTAGAGTTTTTAAGTAATTAGTTTCCCAAATTCTCATTAAATTCCTTTTTCAGTTAATTAATTTCGAAAAACCTCCCCCGTACATATGTCCCCCGATCCCCTAGTTGCACCATAAAATCAATTTAATTAATTAATTAATTATTCTTATTTCCCTCATCCACCTAAGAGCCTACCTAAATATGCCTTTCGGTGTCCCAAAATTCCCTTACACTTCTTAAATGACTTATGCCTTGGTTAATTTCTAGTTGAGTTGATAATTAGAAAGTTCCAAAGGCAAGATTCCTTACTAAGTTAGACATTCAACTTTTTCTTTGGCCCCTTTTCTTTAAGTTTCCTATTTCTTTTAAGTTTCCCCCCTTTTCCTTTTTAACTAAAAATCAATTTAGCAAGTGTAGATAATACAACCATTTGCCCTTTTTCATTTTTAATTAGAAATTAATTTAGCAAGTGTAGATAAAACGACCAGTTACCCCTTTTTTAAAAATTTAATCCTCCATTATAATTTTGACTTTAATAAATAAGTTTGAATTTCTTACCCCCCTTTTTGTTACATGTTTGTTTATTATTATTATTTTTTTTACCACATGTTCTACTTAGACCTAGGTTTTAATTTCACTAGGTTGGGTGACATTTTTTTTTATTAGGGAAAATTGTTTTTAAACCTTACTTATCACAGCATTCATTTTAAGGCTGACTAGGTTTATTCACTTACCCATTAAAATCGCGACGTGCCCTTCAGGATGCACTACGTGCTCCAAGGGTGCCACTCGCCTCTTTCCGTTTTCCTTGCACGAAATGCCCTTCAAGACACACTACGTGCTCCAAGGGTGCCACTCAACTCTTTTTGTTTTCCTTGCATGATGTGCCCTTCAAGATGCTCTACATGCTCCAAGGGTGCCACTCGCCTCTTGACTGAATTTGGTATACGTCAAACCCCTGGAGTCAATACTCTGTTAGGTGATCTTGTGGGAGACTAAGGGCCTCTAAGGAACAAGGCTCATGCCTTATTGCACTCCCCTTAAAATCATCATGAGCGATTATCACAGTCTGCCCTAAAGACATGGTGGGTCTTCTTAAACTAGGTAATCATTAATCTACAGTTCAAGCCATGACGAGAGTGCTAGTAGGTTGTGGCAAGGTTGTTGCCACACCTCTCCCTTAATTTCTCTGGTTGTCCTATGTGACCCCTCTACTCCACATGTGAGTCTAGTCGGAAAGATATCGTCAGCCTACATCCATCAACGAATCATGTCAGCAATAATAATCAATCATAATAACCTCTAATCATATGTACATATGTCATATCAACAACATTCAAACCCCAATAGTCCACTCCCTGACTCTATTCGAAGTCCAAGGGGTTTCATTGATGCCTCTGATTCTCAATGTCCAAAGTCCTGCACACTCAAGAGAACCCAGTCAATAGCACCTGTCTATGTAAATACAACAAAATAACATATCATCATATCCATAATATCTCATAATCATAATCAAAGGGCCAATAGTATAATAATTTGGATCACTTACAAGCAAGTGTCCTCAAAGAATAAGTTTGCTTAGTGCGTGCAAGAGCGGGATGTTACAATTCAGAGGAGAAGGAAGGAGTTGAAAGAGGCATGGACGCGATGGAGAAGGGGGTTGGCTAAGGACATATGAAAATTTGTTTCATCACAAAAGAAGGTATTGGTTAATAACAAGTAGAGAGGTCGTGAAGAACACATTGAAGAAGAAGATTCTGTGAATGAACATGTAACATGAAGGCTGGAATAGAGTCTCAATGCACTAATTCAGGAGCAATACTCTCCTAACGATTTCACTTCTATAATAGTAGCACAAATTTCGAGAGTTGCGTGTTGTCTAACCATTCCATCATGATGTTATGTAACCTTCTTATTTTTATTTGAATCAATAAAACTAGAGTTACATCTCGTTGGTGTTTCATTATTAAGTTTGTTAAAGGCTCTCCTTACTATTTTCGGAAATAACCTTTTTGTTTTTCTTTTTCGCTGTGTATTATGTAGCAGGGTGGGTGTTGTAATTGTTTGTGTGTTTCAGCTCAAGCCTCCCTGCATCAATTGGTATCAAAGCCCAATTCTTCTTTGGGATTGGTTCTTGGTCTTCTTTTTTGATACATGGTACATAATACTTATTCGTGGTGGTTTCTCAACAAGAGTGTTGAAAGTCAAGTTGGGTTACAGAACCAATGTGAGGTTTGTGGATGTTGGTAAGACACATACAATTTGGAGGAATGTCGCTGCAAAGGAGAGGAGTAGGAAGATGGGTTGTAGGAAATCGATAACTGAAAGGTTTGAGATAAATAATAAAGGATTTGGAGAATCGTAGGAATGGATATGATGAAGTATACTCAGAGCCAGAAGAAGAAATCGAAGAAGAATAGGATGGTGATGAAAGAGACCCAGTAGTTAGGTTGATTTCGTCTTTGAGTAACAAAGGTTTAGGTTTCATGTTATGATGGTAGTCTGAGAGTTGATGTTCTCATTGACTGGATTGGAGAACTCGAAAGATTTTTTGAGTATGAAAATTTTCAGGATCCAAATCAGACAAGATTTTTTGTTATGAAACTGAGAGGCCATGCAACACTATGGTTGGATATGCTGCATAAGGATAGAGTGAATAATTAGTTGGAGAAAACTAGAAATTGGAAGAATATGATTACCAAGATTAAAGAGAAATTGATTCCTGTTGATTACTAGCATAATTTGTTCCAATAATTCCAAAATCTCAGATAAAGGAAGACACTTGTTCATGAATACATTGAAGAGTTCTTTAGGTTTTCACTCAGAGTATGCCTAAAAGAACCATAATTCCAATGAGTTGCGAGGTATGTAAATGGGTTAAAGTATTTAATTCAAGATGAAATAAGCACACATTATTTCCTCATTGTTGATGAAGCTTATCAAGTTTCCCTGAACGTGGAAGAAAATATTGAGAGGAAAATACAACCTAGAGGTAGAGGAAGAGGTTCCAAAGGATGAGGTAAAACAAGGACTGCTAAAGGTAGCGAAAGGGAAGAATAATATGCTAGTGGTCAAGGTGGAAAAAGAGGAAGTAATGCTAGTAGAAACAGGGGAGGATTCAGAAAAAAAAAGGGCATGTATGTAATTAATTTTTATCACTGTGGTGTAGAGGGACACAAGAAGTTTGAATGTCCAGAAATGAAGACTTCAGGTAGAAGAGGTGAAGCATCGACACAAGTCACACAGGCTGACGAAGCTTCAATGGTTGGAGAAAATGTAACTGTTCTTCAGTAAGAACAAGGTGAGAATTTTTGTTCTAGAGGGTGTTGCTTAATCTGAACCAAAAGAGGCAAAGGAACCAGAACAACGAGAGAAAGTTTTTAAAACAAAATGTAAGGTTCAAGGAAAATGTTGTAACCTGGCTATAGATGGAGGAAGTACATAAAATTTGGTATCCACTAAATTCATGGATTAACTAATCTTGACGAGGTTGAACCATCTGAACCCTTACCATATTTCTTGGTTGAACAAGGGACAACAGGTGACTACGACTGAGAAATTTTTATTGAATTTTCAAATAGGGAGTTTCTAGGAGCAATTGGTATGTGACGTTATTAATATGGATGCGTGCCAAATACTCCTAGGAATACCATGGTTATTTGATCGACAAGTTCACCATGATGGTAAGTAAAACACATATGAGTTCAAGAAAAATGAACAATGATATAAATTAACACCAATGCTGGAAAATACAGTAGCAACATCAATAAATTGTGTTGATATAAACACGAGTAACAATAGAATCATGTTATGTTCTACTAAATAATTTTACAAGAAGAAATAAAATCAGAATTTTGTTTAGAAGTGATTCCAAAAGAAGTGAAAAGTGTAGAGGAGACAAATGTTGTACATACAGAAATAAAGTCGTTGATGGATGAATTTAAGGAGATTATTGCTAATGATCTGCCAAAGGGATTGCCTCTAGTGAGAAGTATTTCTCATCAAATTGATTTAATGTCTGGATCAAGTTTACCTGATAAATCACCTTACAGGATGACTTCATCAAAGAGTGAAGAAGTAAGTCGGTAAGTGCAGGAATTGCTTGAACAAGGGTTGATTCGTGAGAGCTTGAGCCCTTGCACAGTACTAGTAGTGTTGACACCCAATAAAACAGGGGAATGTTGAATGCGTATTGATTCACGTGTTATAAACAACATCACTATCAAGTATCGATTTCCATGTCCCAAAATGGATGAACTTATGGATTGCATAAGTGGTTCTAAATATTTTACAAAAATTGATTTGAAGAGTGGTTATCGCCATATTTGAATCAGAGAAGGTGACAAATGGAAGACTACATTCAAGACAAAATATGGATTGTTTGAATGGTTATTGATGTTGTTCGGGTTAACTAATGCGCCCAACACGTTCATGAGATTGATGAATGAAGTCTTGAAGCCATTTTGGGGTAAGTTCATGATTGTATATTTGGCTGATATACTGAATTTTAGCAAGTGTAGAACAAAGCATGTTGAGCATGTGAGGGAAGTACTACAATGCTTGAAGGAAGAAAAACTATTGATAAACCCAAAGAAGTGTACATTCATGCAACGAGAATTGATGTACTTGGGTTGTGTGGTTTCAAAGGAAGAACTTAAAATGGACCCTTATAAAGTGAAGGCTATTATCAAATGGCCAACAACAAGATGCACATTCAATGTGAGGAGCTTCCATGGATTGGCATAATTCTACTAGAAATTCATTAGGAACTTTAGCCAAATATGTGCACCTCTTACAAAATGTATTAAAAAGGGAGTGTTTTAGTGGACTGCAACAACACATAAGTCTTTTGAAGAATTGAAGAAAAGGGTAACAACATAGCTAGTATTACCATTACCATATTTTAATAAAGTGTTTCAAGTTGATTTTGACGCTAGCAAAAAAACAATTGGAGAATTTATAAGTCAAGAAGGCATACCCATTGCATTTTTTAGTGATAAGTTGAATGAGTCCAAAAAGAAGTACTCTGTTTATGATCAAGAATTTTATGCTATTGTGCAAGCTTTGAAGAAATGGCGACATTATCTACTATCGAAGGAGTTTGTTTTGTTCACTGATCACAAAGATCTACAGTACATTAGCAACCAAGGTAAGTTGAATAAAAAACATACTAAATGGGTAGAATTCTTGCAAAGTTATTCTTTTGTGTTGAAACACAGGTCAGGGAAGTTAATAAGGTAGTTGATGCATTAATTCGTAGGAAAACACACTCGATACCATATCAGTAGAAGTGGTAAGTATGAATTGTCTAACGACATTGTATGAAGAAGATGCCGATTTCTCATAAGCTTGGAAGGTGTGTAAGTAGCCTTCGAGTTTATACATAACATTGTATCTAGACTACCATATCCAAGAGGAGTTTTCATTTAAAAACCAACAATTGTGTATTCCCAGAAGTTCCATAAGGTTGAATCTCATTAAAGAGTTTCATACTGGTGGTTTAGGAGAACATTTTGGGATTGATAAGACCGCATCCTTGGTGAAGGAGAGATATTTTGTCCCAACATTAATAAAGATGTCCGAAATTTTGTTGAAGGTTGTAGGATACGTCAACTAGTTAAAGGAAAAAGTCAGAACATGACTTGACTCTATGCTCCATTACCAGTACCCAAAGGACCTTGGGAGGATATCGATATGGATTTTGTCATAGGATTACCTATGACATAGAGAAAAGATGACTCAAAAATGGTAGTTATTGATAGATTTTCAAAAATGACACACTTTATAGCAAGTAAAAATACTAGTGATGCTAGTGAGCTAGCTTCATTATTTTTCAAAGAGGTGGTTAGATTGCATGGTTTACCACAGAGCATTACTTTAGATCGAGATACAAGATTCCTTGGGAATTTTTGGAGGACACTCTAGAAACAATTAGGCTCATATTTTTTATACAGTTTGGCATATCATGCTCTAATGGATAGTCAGATAGAAGTAGTGAACACGAGTCTAGGAAATTTGTTGAGAAGTTTCAGTGGAGAGAATCCTAGTCAATGGGATTTGGCATTAGCCCAAGCTAAGTTCACATATAATGATTCGATGAATAGATCTACGGGAAAGATTCCATTTCATATTGTTTAAGGAAAATCGCCAAAAGGTGTGGTATATTTGGTTTCATTTCCATATTTGGAAGGAAAGAAGAGTGTTGATGCGAATGATTTTTTGGATAGTATGCATGAATTACAAGAACATGTAAAGAAGAAATTAGTAGACCAACAATGAAAATTATAAAGAAAGAGAATATCAACATAGGATATCGAAGGTATTCCGAGAGGGTGAGTTGGTCATGACTCACTTGAGGAAGGAGTGATTTCCTCTAGGCACATATAATAAACTCAATTATAAGAAGATAGGTCCATGCCGAATTCTGAAAAAGATCTCTGATAATGCTTATCGGATGGAACTTCCAGAGAAGTTTGACATATCTCCTACATTCAATGTTGTTGACCTCTATGAGTTTCATGAAGGGGACAAAAGAGTAGATGAGGTTACCCTCAGTGAATGGGAACAACATATACCAATTAATTCAGAGGATCATATTGAAGAAATTCTTGCTACACTCGTTGGTAAGAAGACTCATTGGAAGGAGTACATGGAATATTTAATCAAGTGGAAGAATCAAGGGGCAGATGATGCATCGTGGGTGAACGAAGATTAGTTAGAACATGTGCAAAACTCTTCACCTCAGTAGTAATCTGCACATGAGCTGGAGATCATGTTTTTTTCTTACGAGGGGTGTCTAATGTAGGAGCATCCTTGGGCTCGAGCAATCCGCATCACACAAAAATAATTTGATTCTGCAAATTAGGCAATAAGTCGAATAAGGACTATGTTAGTGGTCCATTCTATTTATTCAGTTCACTATGAATTCGATTTGTTGTTACTCATGCATCTACTCTTGTGTATGTTGAAAATTATGCTAAAAATCGTGTTGAAACTTGTGTTGAAACACATGTTGGAACTCTTGTAGAATATGGATTTCGTTAACTTTTTTTTGAATTTCCTCCTACAATAACATTGTTACAATTCTTGTGGACTTTCCAAGTTGGCATTAACATGTGTTGAGTCTCAACCATAGTTAGGTCAAGATATCTCTCCCAAAAGGAAGATTGTTAACGCTAAGAGGGAGGTGAACTTCCCAAACAGTTTTGGTAATTGTCCATTCTTTTCAATGGAAGATGAATCGATTGAAAGGTGAAGGAAGGAATTCAAAGAGGCATGGATGTGATGGAGAAGGGGTTTGGATCAATAAAGAGGAAAATTTGGTTCATCGCAAAAGAAGGGATTGGTTAACAACAAGTAGAGAGGTCGTGAAGAACACATTGAAGAAGTATATTCCATGAATGAACGCGTGACGGGAAGGATGGAATAGAGTCTCAATGTACTGATGCAGGAGCAATACTCTCCTAATGATTTCACTTCTGTAACAATAACGTAGATTACCAGAGCTTCTTATTGTCTAACCATTCCATCGTAATGTTATGTAACCTTGTTATTTTTCTTTGAATCAATAAAATCAGAGTTACATCTCGTTGGTGTTTCAGTATTAAGTTTGTTAAAGGCTCTCCTTACTATTTTCGACAATAACATTTTTGTTTTTCTTTTCCGCTGTGTATTTTGTAGCAGGGTGCATGTTGTAACTGTTTGTGTGTTTCAGCCAGAGTCTCCCTGCATCAGTTGGTATCAGAGCCCAGTTCTTCTCTAGGAATGGCACCTGGTCTCCTTTTGTGAGACATGGTACAAAATACTTGTTCATGGTGGTTACTCAACAATAATGTTGAAAGTCAAGTTGGGTTACAGAACCAGTGCGAGGTTTGTGGATGTTGGTAAGACACTTACAATTTGGAGGAATGTCATTGCAAAGGAGAGGAGCGGGAATAGGGGGTGCAGGAAATAAAAAACAGAAATATTTGAGACAAAAAATAGAGGAATCAGAAAATCGTAGGAATGGATATGATTAAACATTCAATGTTATTAATAGATTAAACATTATTGTTGATAAATTTACATTTAATATCATCAAAAAATAAAATAAAACATTATCTCAAATTTATAACTAAACATAAATATGTTTCCTCATAATAATAATTATGTACTCATAAAGATAAAAATACAAAGATTAATTCAATAAACAAGTGAATTCAATTAAGATAAATTATGTAAATAGTTTTGGATAAAGTTGTCTTTTAAGGAAATTATTATACCCAATATTTAGAGGTATGTAATATGAGTGGAATTCTTAATTTTTAGAGGTATGTAATATGAGTGGAATTCTTAATTTTATAATTTAATATTATATAAATTATCAAAAAAAAAAAAAAAAAAAAAAAAAAATAAATTAAAATTAAAATTAAAATTAGTAAATTATATATATATATATATATATATATATAAAAACCTAACGAATATATATATAAAATATGGACAATGATGAGAAATCATAGAATGCAAAGATAGGAAGATGCATAGGTAATGAGTCAAGAGAGCATAGTGTGCCAAGAACTAACCCAAAGTGAAAGTTTGGATGACACAAACGTGGATGATACATGGCTATAAAGAAAACATAAATGTTATATATTTGTTTAAGCAAATTTTATGTTCTATTAAATAAGAGATTGTTGTTGACCAATTTACAATGAATGCCACTTACAAAATATAAAATAAGTTTCAAATTTTTAACTAAATATAAATCTTCTTGGAAATTAGTCAAATATATTGAATAAATTTGTAAATATATAAAGATATATATCTTTTTATAAATTAGTTAAATATATTAAATATAATTTTTTTTGTAAATTTGTTAAACATATTAAACTATGGTTATAAGTACAATTACCTAATCTTTTTATCCATATTTATATTTCCTAAATTTCTCTTTATATTTAAATAGAAGTTGTTTTGAACGATGAAGAATACAATATGACTTATTATATATGTTATTTTAATAATATTTATTTTTAATGATGAAAAAGAGTGGGTAACCCAAAGTAAAAGTCTAAAGTCTAGTTAATGTATATCTAGGTTATAATATTAATTATTTTTTTATAATTTATTTTAAATATTGTCTAAGTTTGAGTAATTAATTAAAGTTGTAGGTTAAACATTATACAAAATGATGGTTTTTTTGGGGGATATTTGCTCGAAATCTGGCGACAAATTGTTAGATTTGTAGATTTGAGTGATTATTTCTATATAATCCAAGTGTCTCAGGGGTTTTTCGGCATGTTTAATCCATTTATACATTCAAAAATGGATTTTGAACAAAAAAAAAAATAATGATTCGTATAAATTTATATCGCCAGATTCAGACAAAAAACACCATTTCGTAGACACCATTAGTTAAAGGGATGGTGACAAAAGTTAAATTATTTCTATATATATATATATAAAATTTAATATCATGAGATTTTATTAGATTTTTTTTTGTTAAAACTACAATTTTGAAATGATGAAATTGTTACTTTTAAGATAAAAATGGATTCAACATCCTCGAATATTCTTATTGCAATTAGATTATTCAATGTTAATATTTAATATATGCAATTCCATCAATTTAAAAATTATTCTTATTGCATTTTAAGAAAAAAATGCTAGTTATTATGAGTGGATTGAAAAAGACTCATTTACAACTCATTCAAATTATAACTTTTTTATCAAAGATCAATTCTCTGAAGGTAAAAATTATTTTCTAAATCCAATAAGAATTTTATCGCAAGTAAAAAAATTCTTTTCTAAATCTAATAAAAACTTTAAGAATTTTATCATAAGTAATTCCACCTAATAATTTTTTTAACAATTTTATAATAAGTTATAATTTTGTCTAATTGATAAAAAAATTGATCATAAAATTTTATTTTAAATAATTTTAATCCATTTTAAATTAACTTATATTACTTAAGTTTTAAAAAATAATAAACCAAAATAAAACTTTAATAAAAATCTACTTATTACATTTACTAACTCAATTCACATTATACACATCAACCATCATCATAACAACATAAGTAAACAAAACGTGGTACCCTCAAAGAGTAGATGAAGGCACCCTTAACGAATGGTAACAACATCTACCAACATCTACGAAATGTGGTACCCTCAAAGAGTAGATGAAGGCACCCTCAATGAATGGGAACAACATATACCAATTAATTTAGAGGAGAATATTGAAGAAATTCTTTCTACACAAGTTGGTAAGAAGACTCGTTGGAAGGACTACATGGAATATTTAATCAAGTGGAAGAATCGAGGGGCAGATGATGCATCGTGGGTGAATGAATATCAATTAGCACGTGTGCAGAACTCTTTACCTCAACAGTAATCTGCACATGAGCAAGAGCTCATGTTTTTCTTACCAAGGGTGTTTGATGCAGGAGCATCCTTGGGCTTGAGCAATCCACATCACCCAAAAGTATTTTTATTCTGCAAATTAGGCAATAAGTTGAATAAGGACTATGTTAGTGGTCCATTCTATTTAGTCAGTTTTATATGAATTCAAACTTTTGTTACTCATGCATCTACTCTTATGTATGTTGAAACTGTTGTTGAAACACATGTTGAAATACATGCTAAAACATATGCTGATACTCCTGTAGAATATGGATTTCGTTAAAAAAAATGAATTTCCTCCTACAATAACATTGTTACAACACTTCTTGACTTTTCGTGCTTCCATTAACATGTGTTGAGTCTCAACCATGCTTAGGTCAAGATCTAGCTCCCAAAAGGAAGATTGTTAACGCTAAGAGGGAGGTGAGTTGCCCAAACGATTTTGGTAATTGTCCATTCTTGGCAATGGAAGACGAATTGATTCAGAGGTGAAGGAAGGAGTTCAAAGACACATGGACATGATGGAGAAGGGGGTTGGCTCGAGACAGAGGAAAAGTTGGTTCATCGCAAAAGAAGGGATTGGTTAACAACAAGTAGAGAGGTCGTGAAGAACGCATTGAAAAAGAAGATTCTATGAATGAATGTGTGACGGGAAGGCTGGAACAAAGTCTCAACACATTGATTCAACAACAATACTCTCCTAACGATTTCACTTATGTAACGGTGGCGCATATTACCAGAGCTTCTTATTGTCTAACCATTCCATCATGATGTTATGTAACCTTGTTATTTTTCTTTGAATCAATAAAACCAAAGTTGCATCTCGCTGGTGTTTCAGTATTAATTTTGTTAAAGGATCTCCTTACTGTTTTCGACAACATAATTTCTTTTTTTCTTTTTCGTTGTGTATTCTGTCACAAGGTGAATGTTGTAACTGTTTGTGTATTTCAGCCCAAGTCTCCCTACATTAGTTGGTATGAGAGCCCAATTCTTCTCTAGGATTGACACTTGGTCTTCTTCTGTGAGACATGGTACATAATACCTGTTCATGGTGGTTGCTCAGAAAAAGTGATGAAAGTCAAGTTGGGTTACATAACCAATGTGAGGTCTGTGGATGTTGGTAAGACACACACAATTTGGAGGAATGTCGCCATGAAGGAGAGGAGAAAAAAGAAGGGGTGCAAGAAAATGAGAACTAGAAGATTTGAGACAAAGAATAAAAGAATTGGAGAATCGTAGGAATGGAGATGATTAAAAATTCAATGTTAGTAGTAGATTAAACATTAGTGTTGATAAACTTACATTAAATATCATCCACAAAGTATGAAACATTATCTCAAATTTCTAACTAAACATAACAAAATTTCGAACTAAACATAACAAAATTTCTTTCATATAATAATAATTATGTACTCATAAAGATACGAAGACTAATTCGTTGAACAAGTGAATTCAATTAAACTAAATTATGTAAATTGTTTTGGATAAAGTTATCTTCGAAGGGAATTAAAATTAGCCATTTTACTTTTATTCGTTTGGGTCTCTCATCTCTAGGAGGTTGTGGCTCATATAATTAATTAAATTTGATTTAATTTAATAAACAAATTTTTAGAATTTTGTTTAAAATTATAATTTTATTTAATTGATAGCTATTTCAAATTTTATTTTTAATTTATTTTAAAATGATAAAAAATATTTTAAAAATGATAAATAATGAATAGGAAAGAAAATATAAAAGGGAATAATTTTCTATAAAAAAAATTTGAATATATAATTATAGCATTGTTTAATTGTTCTATTTTTTTAACTATTCTAATTACATATTTACTTAATTGTTACTTTAAATCTATTTTAGTTATATATTTACTAATTCTGCTCCTATATAGATTTAAAAAGTAAAATAATTAAACTATTGTAATTATTTTTCTACTCAAAATAAAGAAAATCTAAATCAATCAAAAAATGAACAATGTATAAACCGACCACAAAATTAAAAAAATAACAAAGTGGAAAAAACAAAGATACAAAAATTGCTCAAAATTATTTATCATAAGATATTCTTGTCATTCATTTAAACATTTTTGTGTATATATGTTGCCATTCTTTTATATAAACACTCAAGTTACAAATATATATAAACACCGAAGTTACAAAATAACGACAACATATATAAGGAAAAAGGACAATATATAAAGAAAAAATGAATGACAAGATATATTAAAAAAAAAATTGTTTTCAAGTTGTTAGATCAAACACACATTAATAAGAGAGTCATCGTTTCCCAAACTATTTTCGATCAAACACACATTAATAAGAGAGTCATCGTTTCCCAAACTTCTTTATCACTAGTTTTAGTTTGTTTCTAATACTTTAAAATGTGTTTCTATTACATTAAAATTGCCTATAAAAAATTAAGAAGTTTATATTTAATCATTAGTTTTTATATGTTTTTAATACATTAAAGTTTTTTTTTAAATAAGGAAATTATATTTAATGGGTATATCCTAGCTTTACATACATTAAAATTGCCCATAAAAAGTTAAGAAGTTTATATTTAATCATCAGTTTTTATATGTTTATTGTTTTTTTAAAAGTGAAAAAATTATATTTAATTGATATATCCTAGCTTTACATTATCGCTTTTGGCTTTACAATTTTGGAAACATTCTTACCTCTCCTTTAAAATTTAGTCAGTTATGTACCTTGGCCATCTCTCCTTGTAGTGAGACTATTGAGAGTGAACAAAAGGGGTCATAGATTGGGAAAGAGGCTCCTCATTCAAAGTACATTGCATACCTTTAATGTTTCAAAGTTTGGTGCATGTGTGTCGTGTCTAATTCCATCTTTTGAACATGTTATCAGTGTGGTCTATAGTGAGAAAGGCTATCACATATGATCATATTCTAGACCAAGAAAATAAGTTTTTTTTCTCCACTAAAGAATTCCAAACACTATGAAGTTTGAAGAGTTGGATAGAGTTCTTAAACTTGAGCCTTTGTATTTTATTAGTCAAATGACTAACGAAGACTTGTAACATAAACACCTAAAACTATCATTTAACTTATAACAAAGACTTGTAACATAAACACCTAAAACCATCAGTTAACTTATATTTCTTGAAGGCATTACTAGTTTCTACTTAAAAGTGAGAAATTAATAAGGTTGTTGGTGGGTCATCTCCAATAAATCAATAATTTTGTGAAAAAAAGGGAATAATTAACAAGGTTAGTGCTTGGTTAGCTATTATTGAAAAGGGAGTGGGAAGATTAAAATTTATAATACAATTTTATTTTTTTAATTTTTTTAATTTTTTATAAAAATAGAATAAATTTGTTGATAAGTTATTTATTATTAAATAAGATATTAATGTTTTATTAATTTTTGATAATATAAAAGTCGAAATATAAAAAAGATTAAATGTTTGAGAATTTTGATTTTTGATTTTGTTATTAATAGAATTTGGTTAAAATTGTAGTTTTTGATTGATGTGATTGGTGCTTTTAATACAAAAATTGATTTAGCACCCTTGGATATTCCTAATAAGATAAAATTTCCCTTCCAATTTAAATCCTTTCGGAAAATATTTTTTCCTTGTATATTTAGACTACTACTTAAAATATGATGATGATGATGATGATGATGATGATGATTATGATGATGACGACGACGACGACGACAACGACGACGATGACGACGACGACAACGATGACGATGGCGACATTGACGACGATGACGACGATGACGGCGATGACGACGACAACGATGACGATGATGATGATGATGATGATGATGATGATGATGATGATGAGACCAAAATTGATCAATTGGACCTTAAGAAAAGTAAGATATTACTTAGATTTTTTTTAAATGTTATTTTGATGCCTGAAAAAAATTAAGAGAAGTGTTCCAAGATCACTACAGTTTTGATAACTTAGAAGGTTAGGAAGATCGGTATTGTGACAAATATTTTGAAATTGAGATATAATTTGGATGTACACAAGGAACTCTAGGAGAAAGTATTTTTCATCTTCAACCCTCTTGTTGTCACAAATGTGACAAATTCTTTCCTACGATGGTGTTTTAGGGATTTATCATCGCCCAATTTCACTATGCAACTCATGTGAATTAGTTCCTATTTTTGTAATATTGATTCTCTTCTTTATGCTAGTCAAAACAAATATATACTTTTCAATTTCAAGATTAGGGTTAGCCACCTTCTTATAATATCTTTATTTTATTTTATCTTCTAATTCTTCATCACACCATAGTTTCTCCTTAAATTTAGCTTGTACACTATTTTTAATATCATTGGTATTCTGCAAAACAACTTCTTCTTTTATTCCCCATTGATTTATCTAGTAATTGACATCAATATGCCATCCCCGCTTGAGCCGTTGGTGATTTTGGCTAGAGTCTGAACCAATTTTGGGGAGCCTCTTGTCATCTATGTTGTTTATCTTAATCTTGTACATTAAGTACCTAATCATAGCTATGCTCTCAATGGGGGAAATGATAGTTTCTATGAGGAGAATATGATAGGGTGTATTGCCTTTAATTTTGAGATTATAAGTTATAAAATTCTTTTGGATTTTCTCTATCTTTCTCCAATATTGTCAAGAGATACTATATCCCCAAACTTCAAATCCATATAAGATAACATGAGTAACAGGAGTCTCAAAGAGGAGCTTTTTAATATCCCATAACCAAAGGTATGCTATTTTACAATTATTTTAAAGCACATAATAGGCTTTCCACCCTCCATTTATCCTTTTATCAATGCTATAGTTCCAATTGAGCTTGTGATGAATATCAATTCCAAGATACTTGTATGAAGGAACTTCGTCCAGGGTATTTTTATCATATACAAAAGTATGGTAGGTGATCTTGTTGGATTTAATGATCATAACCTTGATTTTGTTAGTGTTCACAATCATCCCTTTACTAGAGTAGAAGTCCTCTAGGATTCTAAGCTACTTACTAAGACCGTAGATATTCCTTGCCATAAGAACAATATCATTGGCATAGAGAAGAAGGACAATTACTATACTAGAAAGAGTTGGTCCAACACAACCTCCGTCATCCAAACAATCTTCTAACTTGTCAATGTAAAAGCAAAAAAGGGTAGGGGATAGGGGAAAACCTTGTCTGATTCCTAAATTGCGGTTAATTTATTTTGACCAACCATCAATGCTCCTAAAATTAGCAATAATGTTATCATTCAACCTTACCATAGCAACTCTCAGCCCAAAGGGAAATTTCATCTCTTCTAACTTATTCCAAAGGTTGGTCCTAGGCATAGTGTCAAAATATTTCCTAAATTGAATGAAACAAAAAAAGGAGATTGGTTTTAATGTTGGGACACTCCTCTACAATGATCCTAAGCATGATAAGGTAGTCCACAATTGAATGATAACCTCTAAAACTGACTTGAGATTTAGCTCTTTTTCCATGGATTTCTAGCCATACGGTTATCTTATTTTCCAAAATACTTCCATATAGCTTGGATAAAATGGGGCTAATCATAATTATCCTATAATTAGAGGGATTTATTTTATCCCCACTTTTAAAAATGGGTACAAGTGGCTTTGAGTCCAAAGTTTAGGGAAGCCTTTCTTAACTGCTAAATTGAAGAGCTTGTGTATGTGAGGGATCAGAGTAGGCCCTCTAATATTTAATATTTTGGCTTGGTATGCCTCGATGTCCTTATCTTTCCCATTTGCAAGTCGCTTAACCCCAAAATTGATGTCTTCCATAGAAAAAAAATCATCTTATGTAGAATAGTTTGGAATATTTTCCAGAACATTAGGGGATTAGTAAATATTTTTAAGGTGAGAATTCCATTCTTTTAGGGGAATCATATCATGTTCTTTAGTTTTACAAGTCAAAATTTTCCTGCAAAATTTTGACTTGTAAAACTAAAGAACATGATATGATTCGAAAGAGTTTTTCCGAAACTAAAACTAAAGAACATGAGGATGTTTTTTCGAAAGAGTTTCCAGGGTTACCTCTTGAGAGGGAGCTTGATTTTACCATTGAGATAAAACTTGGTGTGGAGCCAATTTCCAAGACACCATATAGGATTATGGTGCTAGAACATAGTGAGTTGCATATGCCAGAATTAGGGCTAATAAGGCCTAGTGTCTCACCTTGGGGTGCACCAATAATTTCTGTCAAAAAAAAGGATAGTTCCTTATGACTGTGTATAGATTACAGGGAATTGAATTGTGCTACAGTGAAAAATAGGTACCCATTGCCACAGATAAATGATATCTTTGATTAGATGAAAGGAGCAATAGTTTACTCAAAAATTGATCTGTGATCAGGGTATCACCAGTTAAGGATTAAGGAAGGCGATATTCCTAAAAATTATTTTCGAACTTGGTTTGGGAATTACGAGTTCGTTTTAGTACCTTTTGGTTTGACCAATGCACCAGCAGTATTCATGAGCCTCATGAATGGTGTATTATGTAATTACTTAGACCGATTTGTACACGTATTTTTGGATGATATCCTCATCTATTCCAAGAACGAAAGAGAACATGAGGAAAACTTTTGAGTGGTGCTTTCATGTCTTAGAGAGAAGAAATTGTATGGCAAGTTTTTGAAGTGTTCTTTCTTCCGGAAGGAGATTCACTATTTAGGTCATATCATTTCCGGTGAAGGAATCTTCGTGGACTTAGAAAAGGTGAAGTCCATTATGGAATGGTCAGTGCCGAAAAATTCTCATGAGGTGAGAAGCTTCATGGGGCTAGCTAGTTATTATCAGATGTTTGTGGAAGGGTTGTATAAGATAGAAAAATTCATCACCACCTTGCAGCGCAAGGGGGTCAGGTATGAATGAACAAATGAATGTGATATTGCATTCATCGAGATTAATAGGTTAATAGCCAATGTGCCAATTATAGGAGTGTTGTATATGGAAAAAGACTTCACAATTTGCACAGATGCCTCAACAAAAGGATTGGGGGCCGTGATAATTCAGGATGGGAGAGTGATAGCGTATGCATCAAGAAATTTGAAGCAACATGAGGATATTTACACTACTCATGATTTAGAGTTGGCAGTTGTAATGCTAGCTCTGAAGCTTTGGAAGAATTATCTAGTGGGGAGAATCTTTGAGCTCAAAACAGACCATGAAAGCTTAAAGAATATCTTCACTTAAAGGGATATCAATTCTAGGCAGAGGCAATGGAGTGAGTTTATGAGTGATTACAATTTTGAAATTTCATACATCAAGGGATAGGAGAATGTGGTCGCGGATGCCTTGAGGAGGAGACCATGTGTCTTTTCCTTGGTACCCTTAAAATTTAATCTAAGGGAGAGTGTGTTGGGGAAAATTCTTGGAGATAGTTGGTATTTAAAGTTTAATTCAACTCTCCAGAGTGGGAGGCAATTAGATCCAAAGTATGAAGGATATATCCTGGAAGTAGATGGATTATTAAGATATTAGGGAAGGATGTAAATCCCCGAGGGTGGGGATATTCAAAGCATCATACTCAAGGAATCCGGGTGTGAAAAAAATGTACACAGACATGAAGAAGATTTTCTTCTAGGTAGGCATGAAGTGTGATGTAGTCCATTTCTTCGCCAAGTGCCTAGAGTGTCAACAAGTAAAGGCTGACCACCACCACCCAACAGGTCTCCTACAACTGCATGATGTTCATATGTCCAAGTGGGAAGTCATTTCTATGGATTTTGTTGTGGTATTTCCGCTCACATAGCACAAACATATTGCCATTCTTGTGATAGTTGATAAGTTGAACAAGAGTGCTCATTTTATTCCAGTTAGAGACACTTATGATGTCACTGATGTGGCACACAAGGTTATAAGTGAAGTCATCCGTTTTCATGGGCTACCCAAGAAGATCATTTCAGATACAAACTCCTGATTCACATCTAGGTTTTGGACAAGTTTGTAGTCATAGTTGGGAACTCAATTGAACTTAAGCACAACATATCATCCCGAAACAGATGGGAAAAATGAGAGAGTAAATCAGGTTATGGAAGACATGCTTAGGATGTATGTTATGTATAATCAAACCCATTGGCAGAAGTACCTACCTTTGGTAGATTTCACCTACAATAACCATTTTCATAGCTCCATTGGAATGATACCCTTTGAATCTTTGTATGAAAGGCCATGCAGGACATCGTTGAGTTGGGAAAGGTTAGAAGACCGAGTGACAGTTGGGCCAGAATTGATTCAAGATATAGAGGAACAGGTGATTCAGATTAGGCAACGACTAAAGGAAGCACATGATAGACATAAAAGTTATCTTGATGCACATAGGACTGACCGAAGTTATAAAGTGGGAAGTCAAGTTTTCATTCTTATTATGCCTAATAAGAGTACCATTCAGTTTGGGAAGGGGGAAAAGTTGTCACCTCGATTTATAGGACTGCTCAAAATCCAAGAGAGAATTGGACCCATTTCCTATCATATTATACTGCCACCCCACTTGCATAAAACTCATAATGTTTTTCATGTATGTATATGTTCTACATCATTATGTTGCTGACAAATATCATAAATTGAATTGGAAGGAATTGAATGTATTAGACACGGGAACCCTCATGGTCAAACCATTATGTGTATTGGACCGTAGGGTTCAACAACTCAAGAATCGTTTGGTAGACCAAGTTAAGGTTCGGTGGGACAAGTATAGCCTAGTATCTGCTACTTGGGAGGATGCAGAGACCTTACAATGAGATCATCCCTCACTTTTTTGATGACCTCAGGAATATGTTTTACAAAGGTTAGGTGTATGTAATGTCACCTTTTGACTTAGATAGCTAGAATTACTTAAGGCCTACTCATATTTTATTTTCTATTAACTATGAAACTATTAATGATACACTTGAAATTTTAAGACATATGGACCTATGTGAATGCCAATTCTATGAATGCTTATCATTATTTGAAATAGGATGGATACTATGCAATATATTTCTAACTTGAAAATTTTGACACTTAAATTTGTTGGTACGTGGATACCGAATTGAGGATATAATTAAATGCATTTACATGACGATAATTCATGGATATGTATGAGTTTGTGTTATAGACTAATCCGTAGGTCAATGGGATACGAAATAGAGAAAGTATAATGATAATAAAATGTTGATGTTCTGAACATCAACTGAGAAAGAATATGGTATGAATCTTTGTATGTGAAATTATGTTGGTTCAAATGCATTGTTTTGATATGTGGACAAGTGCAAGTTTTTCAGGTGGCGAGACTGCCTGAAACTGAATATGTGATGAAAAAACTCCTAGCAACACAATGCAATTATATAGTCCATGGTAGGGTGTTGACCCTAGTTCTATTAGGAGGGGTGGAGGCATTTCCCTTCATGTATCCTCTGAAACCCGGAGTCATGGGAGGAAGGTTTTAGCTCATGCTCCCCTAGACGTGTGATGATGACTGCCAGTTTCATGCAGTGGAATATTGGTCAAGAGAGCTGACACTTCCTCTTATGGGTTGTATATGGAGTTAGGTCAATATAGTTGACACTCCAAGACAGTCAAACAGAGGAAGGATAGGGATGGAATATGGAAGTAGGTTAGGGAGGAAGGATGACTAGAAGTAGTTGAAAGTGTGTGTAGTTTTCACCTTATAGTAGAATTTCTTGATTTCTTCTTGTTGAATATATATGTGTGTGTGTGTGTGTGTGTGTGTATTTATGTATATTTATATTTTCTTAATTGAACTATAATGATCTAAGTGAATGTTGATTGTGCTAAATTATTATAATTGAGGGATTTTGTGAACATTTCAAATGGTTTATTATCCTTCATTAAATGAATGGTAGTGTTGATTGGATTGGACACGTATAAGAATTACTTTAGGTGTGATAATTATTGACATTAGTACATGTGTGAGTCATGTATGTTATAGCTACACATGCATGCCTTGTACATGTACACTAGTATGTATAAGTGTTTTAAATTGATGATGTTGTTTATTTGATATGGGTGTATGAATCATGTATCATTACCCTTGTATTGTAAATTAATCTAACTTTGGGATGAAGTTTCTTGAAGGGCGGGTGTATGTAACAACTCAATTGATTTTTATTGATCATAGTTGTTAAGTTAAATTTAATTAATTAATAAAATAAATACAATGAATATTTTTACAATTTTATTATATTATGGTAGGTAAGGGAATTAATGAGGGGATAAGGAAGTTGGGGAATTAAATGAGGGAGATGGATTTGAGAGAGGAGGATAAGGAAGAGGGGAGGGGACTTAGAAGGGGGTATTTTGTTTTGGGGAAAATTCTATATGAAGAAGGCAAGGAGGAAATTTTGAAAGAGAGGGGGAAGAAGGAGGATATTGGAGGACAAAGATTGTTTTGGGGAAATTTTACGAGGGAACTATTGTTGCTGGGAACTTTGGCCTCAAGGGATAGGAAAATGCAATGATTCTTGGAGATAGGGAGCCAAAGAGGCTATTCCTAGTTGGATGGGAGGTAAATATTTAGTTTGGGTAGTTTGGGACAGTTTGGGAAAGAACAAGAACAAACAAGAAAAGGGATAAATCAACCAACCTGCAGGTCGAGGTATGCATTTTACTAGTTGATTTGTTGTTATTATGTGGTATATTTACTAGTTATTCCTTGTAAAAAGAAAATCATGAACTAAATTGCAGTCATTACAATACGAGGTATTTATATTTTTTGAGGCCTTGAAATAGAAGGCCTTTCATCTAATGTTACCAATTTTGGTGCATGTGTGTAGTGTCCAATTATAACTTCTGAACATTTTATTAGTGTGGTCAATAGTGAAAGACTATTGCATATCATAACATTGTAGGACCAAGAAAATAAAACTTTTTAACTCCACTAATTTTTTCCAAACACTATGAAGTTTGAAGAGTTGGGTAGAGTTCTTAGAATCGAATCTTCATAGTTTACTCAGTCAAACATCTAACGAAGGATTAAAACATAAACACCTAAAACCATGAGTTAACTTGTATTTCTTGAATGTATTGGCCTTATTCCAATTCAAGTCCTTCTACTAGTTAGCATGAGACTAAGGTCCTCACTTCAATATGATGAAGTTAGAAATAAGCTCTTTTACTTTTAATATTTTCCCAAAGGAAGCTCCATAGAGATTTTTATAAGTTGGGTAGAGTTCTTAGAATCGAATCTTCATAGTTTACTCAGTCAAACATCTAACGAAGGATTAAAACATAAACACCTAAAACCATGAGTTAACTTGTATTTCCTGAATGTATTGGCCTTATTCCAATTCAAGTCCTTCTACTAGTTAGCATGAGACTAAGGTCCTCACTTCAATATGATGAAGTTAGAAATAAGCTCTTTTACTTTTAATATTTTCCCAAAGGAAGCTCCATAGAGATTTTTATAAATTATAGTGGAAGCTAACCAAGGAAAACTAGAATGAGAATTTGTAAACATGAGTAGAGACCAATATATTAGTGTAAAAAACTTTGTGGCCAAGGCAAAGGCCTTGGTTACCATTTTTTTTCCACACTATGAATAACCATTTTCCATAGTTCCTTAGTGTATTGTTGAGCTTAAAGATTATCACTAGTGAGATCCATGAGTATCCTTGGTCTAATATCCATTCTTGAATATTACAGGACTTTGGTTGTGGCATTATGGTTTGACCCATTAAATTTTAGACAAAAACATTATGCACAAAGTCTAGAGACACTTAATAGTGTTACCCACCATTTTTTTGTCCATGAGGATTGCGAGGAAGGAGTCATATGCAAAGTGCCCATTGACAAGTTTTCAAACTCCTAGATAGGGAGAGGAATATGCTTTGATGACCCCTTATCCCACTATATGGGCAATCAAATATTCCAACATGTCATCTACCATCACATAAAGGGAAGCTTTGATGAATAGAACAAATAGAGTTTCAACTATACCCATGAAGAAATCCTTGAAGGCCATTTCCTTAAGAATTCTCAAGATGACGACTAATTCAACCTTATATTATGATTTCTCAAAACCTAATTTAAAAATGTAGTGTCAATACTTGAGCATCTAGATCACTTAATTCCTTTGCAAACAACTAATGAAGCTTGTCTGCTTTAGATGAATAATATTGGTTAGTATGCACTTTTTTTAAAACCAAAAATAAAATTATTTTAATTTTCAAAAAAAGAGTTTTGTGTCGAAGAGAAGAACAATTACTTAGTCTTATTCTAAGCTTGCCAAAACATAACAAATTTCAATGATTGAGTCTATTGAGAGAAAGAGATGAACCAAACAAAAATTTTAGGTTATCTTACATGTTTCTTTCCTATTAGACTAACCTAGAAAACAAAAAGTTCTAAAAGACATTTAGATGTTTAAACTTGTGCAGTTTCCTGATCCTCCTACAACTCACTAGCATGTTGTATGCTAGTTCCTTCAATTTTCATCGGGACATGACTTTGCAATATTGTTTCTACTTCATCTTCCTCTCCCTGCATAGAACTCCATGTACCCAAATTGTTGATGCAAGAGAAAGATTATATAGATGATGAGACATAGTGATAACCTTCAACCTTAAACATTATACCTCTAAAAATCCTTTCTGGACTTTTGGGTGAGAATTAAGCTCATTTGGTTGGCATTTTGGGTAGAGTAGATGTGCTTCATTTTTGCTAGTTTGGTTGAGAGAGAAAGGATGGTGTTGTTATTAAACCGAATCAACTCCCCATGTTGATGTGGAACCTTCTTTTGATCTTGTAAATCATCACCTGCCATTGCAAACCAAGTAACCTTGCCTAGGTGATCTGAAAATAGAAGGCTGACTTGTTATGCTATGCAAGCACCCTCTACTTCATTA